>OLKM01001399.1:96381-139430 GCA_900291075.1 Melanogrammus aeglefinus | reverse complement strand
TGTATCACACAAACACACGCACACAACACACACACACACACCACACACACACACACACAACACACACACACACACACCACACCACACACACACACACACACACACACACCACACACAACACACCACACACACACAGAAGAAGTTGATGAGGCACATCTAGGATAAACCGACAATGTTTCTTCTTATTCCTAGACAAATCTTTATCTGTCAGTAAATTACAAAACAACCTCTCCGCGTTTCCTCCATGCTTTTTGTCTTTCCACAGCTTTGCGGCCGATAGGCCCAAGGGGAGGAGGAGGCAGAAGGGGATAAGGGTCCATCTTTGTTGACCTCCCTGCAGCCATTCTTCTGGAGCCCAGCTGCTCCTTCACCGCTGGGAGCCATGCCCGTCGCTCAGCGTCACGGTGTGTGCAGGAAACATGCTTGTAATTGTGTTTATGCATTTGATGTGTGTGTGTGTTGTGTATGTGTATGTGTATGTTGTGTGTTGTGTGTGTGTGTTTGTGTGTGTGTGTGTGTGTGTGTGTTGTGTGTGTGTGTGTGTGTGTGAGCCTTTTTACACTTCCAAGCAGTTTTGGTCGCGCTTGGCAGTGACCAAACTTGCCTGTGTAAACCGAAGGGTAAAATCCCCCGGCGTCACGCATTCTGGTTTCACTGGAGAAGGAGAGTATACATTCTTAGAATAATTTGCATAAAACAAATGTTTTGTTTTTTATGATTCAAGAGACTCGCATGCAAGAATGAGCATAAATTGAGTGTAGGCTAAAACGCGAATAACTATTTCCAGTCAAAAACGTCAACCATATCTTATTTTGCTGACCACATTGTTTTATCCAGGGGATAAAAAACGTCTTTCTCATAGATCTCATCTTTCCCGTCTTCGTTAATGCCACTGCATGACCTTTCTCTCACATGATCAGCAACTCGCGGATTTCACTCGTTTACATGGACAGCTAGATCGATTAAGCCTTATACCGATTTTGGTACTTGAACGGACCGTGTCCACTTTGTCTGAACGTACATGGCCTTTAAGAGATCGGATAATGCCGGAGCATGGCTGAATCCACCTACCCTATAACCTGTACCCTTTCAACAAGTGAAATAGATCACTTCTGGTTGACTCTACGTCCCAGCAACATAAACGCAGGTGGCATTCAGAAAGATGTTTTCAGTAGACAGCTGTTCAGTTCACGCTGTCAGACGAGAGTAGGAACATGGAGCGTTGGAGAAATGACATGGACAGAAGTAACTGACAGCTGTCCTGCATTACATACCTTGTCCTCCATGTAGCGGTTCAATCTTGACTTCAGAGAGTCAAAGCCAAAATTCCTTATCCCCAATTGCTTCTCCATCATGGCTGAGATAACCCCACTACGAGTCTTTGTTGTGGAAGTACAGAGTCTTTAAGATTAATAATATCAGAGAATATCAGAAAAGTGTTGTGTCCTGGACCTCATCATATCATTACATATTCCCTTTTAAGGTGACTTAACTGGAATAAAGGCAACAGTATTGTGAAAAGTTTAACTTAAAATAGCAGCATTTAAAGTCAGGTGTTCTCTGGAATAACATTCATAACAAATGTAACATTTCATAAGGCAGTATTTAAGTAAGAACTTCCCGGTAACCTGTAAGGAATAACAAAGTTAGGAGTTAAACGGTTCTCGGGTATCTTGTAATAACATTTAGAACAATGTAATATTCAGTAAGGCCGTATTTAAGTAGATGTTCCCGGTTAACCTGTGAAGGAATAAAAAAAGTTAGGAGTTAAACTGTTCTCGGGTATCTGTAATAAGTTCAGTCTCTCTGTTTACAAATTCATTCTTTCTTTGGTTTGGGTTTCTGTATGTGTTGCATATGGCACATCGTGAGACTGTGTCAGCTATCTGGGCTTGCATCCCCGGCCAGAATATGACATCTCTTGTGTAGAATGTTGGTGTATTTTAGTGTCTCTCTTATTGTTCACATTTCTAGTCTAGGAACAGCCAGGGCCTCTCATACTGATACAAAGGTGTTATCCCAACATTCTGCCATTGTTATGTGTCAGGTGTAGTCGAACCAACTGGCCCTCCGGGACATATAGCCAGGGCAGATACCTTATCAAGGGAGAGTGCGTCTGTCACGTGTTTTATCCATCCCCTTTTGTATTATACTCGCCCAACCCTTTGGTCGAGGAGTAGAGGGTTTCGACAGCAAGGAACAAGTCATCGACCACCGGGTCCACTATAGATTATTCAACTAGTCTGTATCTCGCTGTACATCCTGAATAAACCATCTATTCAACTCTCTACTCCAACTGTCAAGCTGTTTTGATTTCGACTTCAAGAATTACTACTACGACTGAAAATACACAACGCAGAGTCTGTCGAACAGTTTAGAAATAAGCTGAAATCTAACCACTTGCTAGCCTCTTCGTTTTTTCGATCCTTGATGCTGGAGTGTACTTTTTCCAATCATTCTTCTCAGGGTGTTTTATATCACTATTTTGTTACCTTTGAATATCAGCCCATCTTCAACTGTCATTTGACTATTGTAGTCCAGTACACTTTGGCCACGTCCGGTGTTTCTGATCTTTTACCTGGCCATTCCTGGAGGAGGATTTTTTTTTACTGCTGTGAGGGTTGGATCCTTCTCGGTTTCTGTCATTATTTCCTGGAGCCTGGCGGGTGCTATGGGTAAGCACATCACTGCACACACTTGTATATCATCCTTATTTTCATTTTCATCTGTATCCTTTAAACAGTTCCTGCTCAGGGCATCAGCCACGTAAAGTTTCTTTCCTCTTTTGTTTTTCACAGTCATGTTGTATTTCTGGATCCTGAGGAGCATTTTCTGAAGTCTTAGTGGATCCCGGCCAAGGATTTTTTCATTATGGTTTCCAAAAGTTTGTCATCTGTTTCAACTTCGAACGCCCGTCCGAACAGATTACTGGTAGAACTTGTCACAGCCAAACATGATGGCGGCCAACTCCTTTTCTATTTGTGCAGATCTTTTTTGTGGGTCAGTAAAGGCATTTGAAGCGTAAGCTATGGGACACTCATCTTGAAAAAGCACAGCTCTTATTCCATAACTAGAAGCGTCCACGCTCAGTTTGACTGTCTTTGATGCATCATAATATTTTAGTACTGGAGCTTCTGAGACCATCTCTTTCAGCTTCTCAAAGCTCTTGTCTGTTCCTCCATCCAGCTCCATTCTGTGGTCTTTCTTACAGGATCCGGAGTGGGGCAGTTACAGTGGATAGATGCGTATGAACTTTGCTAAATATATTATCATCCTAAATAGGCCTGCACGATAAATAAAATCGTATATAAAATCGTTATATAAAATCGCGATCTCGATTTCACCCCTTCTGTCGATTTGAGTTATAAATGAATCGATTAATCTCGATTTCTTCTGTGAGTTTAAAACAATAGGTCCATGGTTTAAAAGCACTCCCAAGCGCTAACTCCCTTCAGGTTCTGAGAAGGGCTTTACCCTCAGCCAATGACGAAGCGCCTTTTAGTCACGTGTTTCACTCGTGGAGCAGCGGAGAGCGCAGCAGTTCGGAAAGCTAGTGCACTGCGAGTGCGACAAGAGATAAACATTTAAGATATAAATGGACCTTGATGATGAGGATCCAGCTACTAGTGGCGAGAATCATCCAACCTCTCAGACACAAACGGAACTCATTCCAAAAAAAGGCATTCGGTGGTGTGGAAGTATTTTGGCTTTAAGGAAAACGACGAGAGTCAGCTAAAGTGATTTGCAAGGCATGCTTTGCGATCGTTGCAGCACCGCAAAGTAACACCAAAAATCTATACCAGCACCTCAATCGTCACCACAAATTGTAATATGATGAAGCTTTACAAGGCAAGAAGAAGTCTGAAAGTCGTTCAACATCCATTACTGACACCTTGCACAAGCAACCCCATACCCACATAACTCTTGTAGGATAAGGAAATAACGACGCAATTGCTTACCATGTAGCCAAAGGATATGGTTCCAATAAACACCGTAGCACGTGACGGCTACGGTGTTTAAAAAAAAATGTTTTTGTTATTTGTGAGAAAAAAATTGTGGCAGAAAATCGTGATATCGATTCTAAGCCAAAAAATCGTGATTCCCATTGATTGATTGATTCCTCAATCGTGCAGCCCTATCCCTAAATATGTTTGTAGCTCGGTCATGTTAGTGGGTTTTTGCATTTGCCTGCCTCCACTTTCTTGGGGTCTGTCTTAAGTCCATCTGCTGTTAGGATGTGCCCATGTATGTGAACTCTTGTGCATTGAATATGCATTTTTCTGAGTTGAGTTTTATGTTCTTTCTCTCACTCGCTCCAACACCCTTTCCAGCCTCTGGTTGTGCTGCTCTTCATTTTCCCTCCATACGAGGATGTCATCAACGATCACATCTACTCCCTCCATGTCCTCGAACATCTCAGTCATGAGTCTTGATATATTTCTCCTTCTGTGTTTATTCCCTAGGGTAGCCTTTTGTATGCATAGCGACCAAAGGGGTGTTAAAAGTGCACGGTCTTTGTCCAACTTGACCTGCCAGTATCCACATTGAGCATATAGTGTGCTGAACACTTTCACTTCTTCGATATTGCTCCTGTGTATATTTTAAATCTTATTTTCCCGTCATTTATTATAAGGTCTACTTCCCAGTCTTCACCATTTTTTGCTTTTACCATGTCTAGAAACATTTCTTCTGAATCTAAGTCAGACTGTTTTTCTACCATGTGCACTGGCTTTTTTGTTGCATATGCTTTGAACATGCAGTTGCTTGAAAAGTGATTCAGCTTTCCACATCTTTTGCATTTTTCTCCTATAGCGGGACATTTTCCTTTCTGGTGGTCTCTGTCACAGTTTTTACAGTCCTGTATCATGTTTTGCCTGCGTGACGTGACAAATGACGTTTGGGTCTTTTCCGCACGCTCCCATTTGACCTCATGTCGGGGGGGTTTGTTGCATTGAACTGTGTACTACGGTGACAGTTTCGGGGCGCCCTGGCGATTGCTCCCGCGCCCCCTCCCTTCTCCGTTAGTTTAGTATATTTTAATTGACTAATTAAGGGGACCACCAGAGGGCGGCCCCAACGCATTTGCCGCCCTAGGCAGTCGCCTAGGTCGCCTATGCCAAGCGCCGGCCCTGCCTGTAGCGGTCACGTAAAGTTCAAATTTTTGTTTCCATTTCTTCCAATTTTCTGCAATATTTCCTTCCACTCTCAGAGGATCTGGTGCTTTTAATGCTTCCATCTTGGTGAATATTCGTCCGTCCTGACTCCATTGATTGCTAAACAGTAATGCTTTAATAAAACCAATTCATCTGCTTCCAGCTACTAGTGTGATCATTCATTATACAACAGCGCCTCCTTGTGTCCTGGAGACCTCATCATATCATGAACAACCTCATTGATGACCAACGTTTAGGAAAACATGTACTTTTAATTCAGCCTTGGGTGAAATCGAAGAGTAGTGTGTACTGAATGCATGTCGATGATGACACTTCTTATAGGGGGTAATTGCATGACTCCGGCTTCCTCCATCTTCTGCGTCACCTTTTTAAATAAATCGCTGTTTCTCGTTTTCTGACAGCGACAACCATAAACATACCAAGAAATAATTTAATATTTATAAAGGAATATGAATTGTTTGAACCAATCATGTTGTTATCGCTGCGTTGTCTCTGTCTAGATAATGCAGCAACACCCCTACCCAAGTCCCGCCCCTGGAACTGCAGAGCCGTCTTGTCTTATTTACTTCAGAATGAAACCGCCAATGTGTGTATGGTCTGGGAGGGTAAATTGGGGTGCTAGCTCAAGCCGGCTGTGAAAAAGAGTTTCCTCAACGCACAATGTTGTTGGTAGAAACATATTTTTACTTAAAAACAATACCACAACAGTCGAGTCACTTGCACAACTCAAGCCCCCCTCCAGTCTAGAAGCTTGGCCCTCTTAGCACCAGAATGGGTGTGGCTCAATTAACCTATGAGCCACAGCTGCATACTATTACAGGGCTAATGGCCGGCTCAGACTACACGATTTCAGCCCGATTTTGCCCCGATTCTTTCGTCGCAGACAAATTTCCGAATCGTACACGATTTTGACCGGTCGGCGACGAGACGAGGTCTTGTAATGTGACATGCTTGCGATCTGCAATGTTTTCGTCTGCGACGTTCAAAAGGCCCCACGACGAAAAGTTTGGCATGTCAGAATTTTTTGGGGAATCGCATGACGTAGCCATCATGAGGGAACCACGCCCCAGTTGGCGTGAGGGAACCCTACGAACAGCTGGAGCTCACTGTGTACCACACTGACTTCACTGCACTACGCTGAGTACACAGATTAGCCATGTTTCCATCCAAAGTGATTCGCATTACTGGGCAATGCGCATTAAAAGAAATTCGAATCGTGTGTGTTTTTCCATCAAAAGAACGGACTTCGGTGAAAACTACAATATTCGCGCGAGTTTTTCTAAGTCACGCGAGATTTTCCGCGGGTTGGCATGGCAACCAGCCTGTAAACATTCCTCGTCGTTCCGTCGCAAGCAGTCGGGGTGAAAGTGGGCTACGTCACACTTGATTCGCATACAGCTGTTTCCATCCCATTCGAATCAACCAAAACCGCGCCATAGCGAGCGTATTTCATTTTGTGCGAATCAGGGGATTTTAATGCGAATCACGGCGTTTCCATCATCATTTTCCGATGCGAATACATCTAGATGCGCATTCTAAAACAGCTGATGGAAACGCACCTAGGCTACTACAAAAAATGAATGCGATCAATAGCAAGAAGAAGAATGCTAATGAAGAAAACGAGAGAAAATGAAACAACATAATGGAGACAACTTTGGTCTAAATGCGGCAGTATATTTACATCGCTCATGTCACTCGCAACGCAACTACTGTCAGGAGTTGCTGCATTGAGCAGATATATAAAAACTACTGGAACCTTTATGACAAAAATATAAAAACATTTAGGCCTATGTCAGTTCTAAACCTTTGATTTTCTAAATATCTTGTAAACGTGAATGATACAAAGTAAAGAGCATCGCACCCTAGAATCGTGTAGTGTGGCCAGTCTTCCGACAAGACAACGCCCGATTTCCTGGCTCTGGGATCGTATAGTGTGACATGTTAAATCGTGGAGGGATGTCTGAGAATCGTGTAGTCTGAGCCGGCCATAACAGGGACAGCAACACATGAATCTTTTAAAACATGTTAACACAGTGAAGATGCCATTCACATCTTCACACCGGCGATTTACCTCGGGCAGTGATAACGCGCAGCCCATGCTGGGACAAGGTGTGCATAAGTCGGGCATATTTGGAAGTGTAAAAACGTATTGTGTGTGTGTGTGTGTGTGTGTGTGTGTGTGTGTGTGTGTGTGTGTGTGTGTGTGTGTGTGTGTGTGTGTGTGTGTGTGTGTGTGTGTGTGTGTGTGTGTGTGTGTGGGATTGCTCGTGTGAGCGCATGTGTTTATGAATATTATTTGTCTAATGAACCTATACCATTGTGGGATTAGTAAAGGGAGAGGATTTGTCACGGAGGTTAATCATGGAGTAATGTTTCTGATATTCTCGCTCGGTGTTAAGTCTCTGTGGTATGAATCCACAAGTATGCTCTGAGGATTACAATTTCATGCATTAATAGAACTTTTAGTGCTACAAGTTCAGGAGAATCTGAAAACATGCTCTGGTGCTAGAAGTACCGCGCTATGAGAACCACACACAGTACCTGTGATAGTAGTATGGAAGTAGCACTACTAGAACTTTAGAGGATACAAGTGTTCTTAGTACCTTCAAGTATTCTCAGATGCTACAAGTATCAACACTAGCAGGCCTGACCGGGCGTTCAGAATAAGAAACAGGGGGTGATGAGGAGTCATTCTCTCATTCTCCCAACTTGGAGCAGTATTGTATCGTTCATTTTATTAAATCAAATTAAACGTAATGCACAAACACACCCAAACCTCTAAGTATCATCAATGTGAGCTAAAAGTATGTCCTGATGTGTCATGAAGTGCATCGCTGGTGCTAGAGGTAATATCAGAATCAGCTTTATAGGCCAACCTTAAACATAGGAGATTTGACCCTGGCGCTCTAACAGTGAACACTGAATACTGACAGACAGATGAATGGCTGATATTGGATACGTTATAAAATGGAGGTATTTTGCTCTAGATCTTTTGTTATTTTTCTTGGTTTAGAATGGGTTCCTCACTCACTTGATACAAGGATTTCATCACAGGAATGGTGGCTACAGCAGGATAAAATGATCAAGTAAACCAAAATGTGCAAAAAACAATAAATATAGGTATTCTGTACAGTTAAAGGAATAATAATTAAATTGAGGTAGTCTATGTTATATCTATGTGTCTGCATGTGTGCATGAGTTGGACAGCATGTGTGATTTGGTTGGGTGCCCTGTTGAGATCAGTTTATAGTCAGATGGCCTGGGGAAAGAAACTGTCTCAGTCTCTCTGTTTTTGCTGCATGACAGCGGAGGCGATTGCCTGATCGCAGCACTACAAACAGTCCATTATTGGGGTCATGGGAATCCTTCATGATCCTACAGGCACTGGTTCTGCACCTCCTGGTGTTTAACTCCTGCAGGGGGAAGGAGAGTAGTTCCTGAAGTACGTTCAGCCAGCCGTACAACTCTCTACAGAGTCCTCCTGTCCTGGGGCAGTACAGTTGCCAAACCAGGCCGCGTACCTGTCAGGATGGTCTCTTCAGCTCCAGAGTAAAAGGATCTGAGGATCCCAAGGGAGACTGAATTTCCTAAGCTACCTGAGGTAGTATAGGCACTGCCTTGCCTTTCTCAGCACAGTGCCAATGTGTCTTGACCATGTCAGAACATCTGTGATATGGACTAGCAGGTATTTGAAGCTGCTCACCCTATCCACGGTAGTCCCATTAATCCACAGTGGGGTATGCATCCTCAGTTGGTGTCCTTTCCTAAAGTCCACAATCATCTCCTTGATCTTTGTGACATTCATGAAGAGGCATTTCTACTGACACCAGAGTGTCAGGTCCGCCACCTCATCCAGGTAGGCTATCTCCCGTCATTGTCAGAGTTCAGCCCCACCATGCTCTCTGCATCGATTTCTTAGCCATGTCACAAGACTCATGGGTTTGGGCTTTTGGGAATCCATTTTCTTTATGTTGGGCCAAGGGTCACATTTCCACAGGACGTGAAATGGATTGGAAACGTTCTCTCTCTCATTTTATTATCAATGTCTCCATTGGTGTTTCAGTATGTTGGCCAAGATACCAACTGATATAGATATATAAGATGTATAATTATTTACAAATAACTACTTGATATATACAGTATGTAGTCATTTTGGACTTTGAGAACCTAATCACTGTAGGTTTGTCTCCAGGTCTCCATGAAACCCTGGCTCTGCTCACCTCTCAGCTCCACCCCGAAGCAAATCCTGACCAGGACCTGCTCTTTCTCCAGGACGTGTTCTCAGAGAGAAGCATTGCTTACCTCATGAAGGTATGGTCCCCATGTTGTACACAGTGGTGGGCAAGTTACTTTAAAAAGTAATTAGTCACAGTAACTTATTTTTTTTATTTTTTTTTTACTTTTTCCAAAAATTAACTCAATTAGTTACTCCTTTACAAATTAAAAGTAACTATTGCGTTACTTTCAAGCACATTTTTAAATGCTCAAATGTGTCAAAGAACTTGGACCCCACCTCCACCCCTCTTTAACGGAACTCAAAATACATGTGCATGTTCATGCAAGGAAGCATGGAATGCATGGAAGCATGTTACCTTGAAAGATGTTTGAATAAGTTTGAATATTTGAGAACGACGTGGAGAGGCACTTTTGTCCAGGGCATAATGTGCATTTCACGATTACACTCGTTCCTTTATCTTCTTGGAGGGAAAAGAAATGGCTATCCTTCTATTTAAAGAAGGGTTTTTTGGGATTATTTGGGCTCATCATTCCTGTTTCTCGTTGACTCACTTGTGTCGTTGTGTGTCCGCCTATGTGCTATTTCGAATTTGTGTAAACAACACCCGCCAAACACTACCTCTGATAGGCTTAACATGAAATTTTACTGTACCTCAGCCAATCGTCATCGTTTATGCGATTGTCTCGTGCTCATTAACCAAGGAAGAACAGTAAAAAGGGATCTAGTTGGTCTAATGAAAAAACAGCTCAGCTCAAAACTCAAAGCATCGAACAAAGGCGGGGTCAGGGTTTTTAAAGAGGGCGTCAAAATTGTTTTTTTTATTCAACATTTACACTGATATTAGTAATTTAACAGATGCTGTAATCCAAGGTGATGAAGTTAACATAGTATTAACAAAAAAACTATTGGTGGTTTGATATCCAGCTGAAACATGATGGATTACGTCACAAGCTCAACTCATAGCGTCGTGCCTCACCCCCTGTCTGTCTGCTCTACTTCATCCAGATTCATGGTAAACTGAAGCTGTATGAGAAGCACAGCCCGGCGCCGGTCCTCCACAATGCCTCCTGTCTGGTGGAGGACGTAAGTACAGTTTATTGTGACAAAGCAAATCACACAACATTAACAACATGTACGATTATGGAAACGTATGTAGAAATGAAACAGGTTATTTTTCTGACTAGCTGGCAGACGAGCTGCACAGCGGACCCATGGAGAGTGATGAGAGAGAGCTGCTCTACCTGCTGAACACACCTCACCTTAAGGTACCCTAGTATACTGCTACGACTGAACACAGACCACCTTAAGGTACCCTAGTATACTGCAACTACTGAACACAGCCCACCTTAAGGTACCCTAGTATACTGCTACTACTGAACACAGATCACCTTAAGGTACCCTAGTATACTGCTACTACTGAACACAGACCACCTTTAGGTACCCTAGTATACTGCTACTACTGAACACAGCACACCTTTAGGTACCCTAGTATACTGCTACTACTGAACACAGCCCACCTTAAGGTACCCTAGTATACTGCTACTACTGAATACAGCCCACCTTAAGGTACCCTAGTATATTGCTACTACTGAACACAGACCACCTTAAGGTACCCTAGTATACTGCTGAACACAGACCACCTTTAGGTACCCTAGTATACTGCTACTACTGAACACAGCACACCTTTAGGTATGGGTATTAAGGATGTTCCTGGGGCACTCGTAGGCTGCGATATATTGTTATATTATGTCCTATCCCAAATGTTTGTGTGCAGTAGATAATGTGTTTGGGATCACATATGAAATAACAGGACCGGCTATTGACTGAGAGATTAATATTCTATAAATAGGTGTGAGATGCAAGATGGCTACAAAACGATCTGTCCCTCACTCCAAAAACAGAACACCAACACTTGTCCTTTAGCATTACTTCCCTATATAAGGGCTGTCACCTCGCTCCAATCAGCCCCGCATGGGCGTGGCCTATCACCCAATTAACAAACTCGGCTCCGTCAGTACCTGTACACACAATAATTATAGTAATACAACTTACACTCCACCTGCTGTGTGTGTGTGCTTGTGTGTGTGTGTGTGTGTGTGTGTGTGTGTGTGTGTGTGTGTGTGTGTGTGTGTGTGTGTGTGTGTGTGTGTGTGTGTGTGTGTGTGTGTGTGTGTGTGTGTGTGTGTGTGTGTGTGGACCCAGGCAGTCCTGGCCGCCCATGACACGGTGGCCCAGAAGAGCTTTGACCCGGTGCTTCCCCCACTGCCCGAGGAGCTGGAGGAGGAGCTGGAGGAGGAGTCGGTGAAGATCGTCCGTCTGGTGAAGAACAAGGAGCCCCTGGTGAGAGGCCACGCCCGCTCCGGCACAACTACACAACTACTGAAGCCCTTCAAAAGATACACACAATGCGGGGTTAGGGTTGTTTGTGTATGAAAAGCTTGGGAACCACCGCTGTATGCTGATTGGCTGGCTGGGTTCTCAGGGTGTAATGCTCTATGCTGATTGGCTGGTTGGGTTCTCCAGGGTGTAATCCTGTGATCTTATTGGCTGGTTGGGTTCTCCAGGGTGTAATCCTGTGAGCTTATTGGCTGGTTGGGTTCTCCAGGGTGTAAGGCTGTGAGCTGATTGGCTGCGTGTTGCAGGGAGCTACGATACGGAGGGACGAGGTGACGGGCGCGGTCATCGTGGCACGCATCATGAGGGGAGGGGCTGCCGACCGCAGCGGTAAGGAGTGAAAACACACACACACACACACACACACACACACACACACACACACACACACACACACACACACACACACACACACACACACACACACACACACACACACACACACACACACACAGATGCACGCACAAACAAACATTTGATTATTTGTATCAAAGAAACGGTTCAATCCACAAGATAGAAGGGATTCATATATTCACAACAATAGAGACAAGACATCTGTGCAAAAAACTTACGAAGAAAGGATAGAAAAGCAATAAACAATGTGTTTGGATTTGCCAAGTGTGACTCATTCGAGCGCTAAGCCCATAAAAAAAACCTGCCGAACACAACCAGTGGCTGGACAGGTCATTCACCTCATTGTATCAGAAAGAGCTATACTGCACACAGTAGATAGGAGCCGGGCTACAGGCTTTACACCGTCCTCCTGGAGATAACAGGAACATGTTTGAAACTGTCCTCGACAGAACGAGAGATTCTGTTTGATTAATTCCTCTATCTTATACCTCATCATCTAATATTATAGCCTCACTTTTTCGCTGTATACACATTTAAATATGAATTTATATAAACACCCTTCCTCCACTTTCTATTGGCTGTGCACATTTAAATAAGTCTCTTCCAGTATTTTATACTCTAGAAGAAGGACTGCCAAAGGGAAGTAGAGAGATATGACCTCTGACTGCAGTGGTGTAATCCTAACCCTGTATCAGAGCATTGTTTGAAATATATCAATATAATACAACCTATCATAATTTTGATATTTATTGAGAGAGAGAGAGAGAGAGAGAGAGAGAGAGAGAGAGAGAGAGAGAGAGAGAGAGAGAGAGAGAGAGAGAGAGAGAGAGAGAGAGAGAGAGAGAGAGAGAGAGAGAGAGAGAGAGAGAGAGAGAGAGAGAGAGAGAGGAGGAGGAGAGAGAGCTGGGAGAGGAGAGAGAGAGAGAGGGAGAGAGAGAGAGAGAGAGAGAGAGAGAGACATTTTTACACTGCCAAATACCCGGACCTTTCACACATTGGCGGTTTCAGATGTAAATGCAATTAGACAGCATTGCGGTTCCAGGGGTGGGAAATGGTTAGAGTTGTACAATATGTTGGCATTTTTGCACATGTAAATAGTTAATCGCGTTTTTAGCCTATACACTCAGTGGTGTAAAAAGTACTCAGTAGTGTAAAAAGGCACATAGAGAGAGATTATAACACAGGGATGTGTCACACTAAACCTCAATGCTAAAGTTTGACTCAGACCGTCTGTCTGCCACAAATCCTTGGGTTTAGTGACACAAGATTGTATTCCAAGAGAGATTACAAGAGCCTCTGTGCTCGTTGCCATGGTGATAGTGTTGAACATTTACAGTGAAACAGTAAATGCAGTGAAACAGTATTACAGTATTTGTGTTCAGCTTGTGCAATTACATTTTGATTTATCTCGTTTGCCTTTTGACGTGTGTGTGTGTGTGTGTGTGTGTGTGTGTGTGTGTGTGTGTGTGTGTGTGTGTGTGTGTGTGTGTGTGTGTGTGTGTGTGTGTGTGTGTGTGTGTGTGTGTGTGTGTGTGTGTGTTCCCAGGTCTGGTTCATGTCGGAGATGAGCTTAGGGAGGTCAATGGCAATCTGATTATCCACAAACGGCCAGATGAAATCAGTCAGATTCTGGTAAACTCTGTGCATGTGTGTCTGTCTGTGTGTGTGAGAGAGAGTTTGTGTGTGAGCGTTTGTGCATGTTTTTGTATGCATGTGCGGTATATTCTTTGGATGAGTATCATCATCATCAAGATCATCATCACGTAATAATAATAATAATAATAATAATAATCAATACCTTTATTAGTCTCAGTCCCAGGGGTCTATCACTCTCAAGATCATTCCGGCTACCGCAGAAGAAGACAAACTGAAAGAGAGTCGGGTGAGACTCCTTTATTATTCATTAAAATCCTTTCTCTTTCTCCCTCCCTCTCCCTGTCTCGTCTTCCCTCTCTCTAAGCCCTGGGTTAGGGTTAGGATCTCCAGATGTGTCCAACTGTCCAGGGCCAACAGGTTCTGCTTCTTTCAGTTTGTTTTGAATCCTGGTGATTCAGTCGGATTCTTTTGTTCATGGCTGCTTCAATACTGATTCACAGTAGTTGAAAATCCCAATACAGACCGAATCAGAACCGAAGTCATGATATCATCCAATCAGGCGATAAGGATCCCAGCCAACGTCCCACCATGCCCCCAGAACCCGCTCATTATGGACCTGGACGAATTAAGTCAAGTGGCTTCCCTTCAATTGGTGCTCACCCCCACAGGTGTACCTGCGGGCCCTGTTTGACTACACCCCCTTCGAGGACAAGGCCACGCCCTGCCAGGAGGCGGGACTTCCTTTCAGACGAGGGGACGTCCTGCAGGTGGTGAGCCAGGACGACGCCATCTGGTGGCAGGCCAAGAAGGTGGGCGACCCCAGCCTGAGGGCCGCCCTTGTCCCCTCGGCCCAGTTCCAGGAGCGGTGAGGACTGCTCCCCTCGCCCTCTTAAAGGGGTGATATCATGCTTTTTCGACTTTTCCCTTTGCTTTAGACTGCTATATGACGTATGGAAAAATCTAAGTCCGAACAAGGGGGAGTATTACTACCCACCAAGAACGCCCCTCAATAAGTGCCTGAAACAGCTTGTTTGCCCTCAAACTTTTCAGTGTGACATCAGACAGAAGTCTTACTTCCTGCCGTAATTTCTAAAACTTGTCGGGGGTATGAATTTGCCGACTTGGCATGTTGTTTCGATAAGGTTGTACTAAGACGCCTCCTGTGCTCTCTCTCCTCTTTCTTCTGATTCTCCATTGCTCTCTTACGCCCGCAGGCGGCTGAGGTACAGGAGGAAGATTGGCACCTTCCCGACGGCCGTCTCCCCAAAGATAGCCCCATGTAATAATAATAATAATAAATCAGTTTTTTATAGCGCTTTTCTAAGTACTCAAAGACGCTTTACAAATAAGAAAGGAATACATACAGACATTACAGAAGAGATAGGTTTTAAGTTGGCTTTCATAGGTTTTAAGTTGGCTTTAAGTTGGAATGAACAGAGTGTATCAGAGTTACGGATTGCCAGAGGGAGGGAGTTCCAGAGGGTAGGGGCGGCGATGGCGAAGACTCTGTCCCCCAGGGCGGGATGCTGTAAGTCTCCGTGGCAACCATCCGGCCCCACCCACCATCACATTCGCCCGGCGACACCATTATCCCACTTTCTATTGGCAGAAGTATTTTATAATCCTGAAGGACTGCCAAAGGAGAGTAGAGGGGGATATGACCTCTCACCCCAACGGTCTGACCCTTAATCTCACCCTGTATCATAGCGCTGTGATGGTAAACCCTTTTGGCCTCTGTATCACTGCAATGGTAAAACCCTTTTGATCTGTGTATCAGAGCGCCTCATCCTCATCTTCAATCCGATTATCCGGGGTCGAGTCGCCGTGGGAGCAGCGCCAGCAGGGGGCCCCAGACTTCCCATTCCCGGGCCACATTAAACAGCTCGGACATGGGGATCCTGAGGAATTCCCAGGCCAGTGTTGAGATATTATCTCTCCACTTAGTCCTAGTTCCTCCCCACTTGTCATGCCTGGAACACCTCCCAAGGGAGGCGACCTGTGAGCAGCCTTACCAGATGCCCAAACCACCTCAACTAACTCCGTTTTAAGTAGAGGAGCAGCGGCCCCAATCCAAGTTCCTCACGGATGGCTGAGCTTCACCGTGAGACGCCAGCCACACTCCTGAAAAAAATCTCCGCCCGCGATCTCGTCCTTTCGGTCATCAACCATCCATCATGACCATAGGTGAGGGTAGAAACGAAAATCAACTGGTAGATCGAGAGCTTTGTCTTGTGGCTCAGCTCTCTTTTCGTATATCAGAGCTCGACGGTAAAACCCTTTTGGTCTATGTATCAGAGTATCGCTGTTATGGTAAAACCCTTTGGTCTGCGTATCGGAGCGCTGTGATGGTATAACCCTTTTGGTCTGTGTGTCAGAGTATCGCTGTAATGTTAAAACCCTTTGGGCTGCCCGTTAATCCTAGCCTGAAGAGATTTGACTCCTCAATTCATGGCTGATGTTTGTTTAATGCATTTATGTAATGTATTGCCGTTTTCTGACGATGAGATCTTTATCTCATCATCTGGGTTCAGACACGCTACGGTAATGTTTGGTTTACTGCTTGGTTTAGGATTTCGGGCTATGGTGGAATAGTCTTTTTGATTTAGGAAGATTCCTAACTGCCCGAAATGACCAGGAAGTGGACTCCACCACCAGTGGCTTCAGAGCTTCCTCACGCTTCTACTTTAGCACATGGTACACTTGACTATTCTTTATGCAAGCTAAGAACATTGCTTCCCACAATACCTTGTGGCAGCTCCATTTAGAGTAGGGCAGCTATTCTCAACACTTTGCCTGTATTCTGTTTTTTAACTCAATTCCGATTGTGGTGTTGAAGTGATTTTTCCCTGGGCTCGTCCACATTTATGTTTCATGAACACCATTGGACCCCCAAAGCAGAACCAGTCTGGTTCACTGAGCACCACCTTGTTTAGCCCTCATTAAGTCTCCTCTTTCCTTGACCTTGTGACATTGCCCATCACCGAGGTGGTGAGGAAAGAACGGCTAGGACGGATAGGACGTAATGTCTGGAATTTTTGGATCGGATCCCTTTATCTCAGAGTTCTTACCGTAGGGATGGAGACAGGTGTCGCTCGTTACCTTACCAACAGGTTCTGTGTTGCCAGATTGGGCCAAGGAAAACTGGCACAATCTGGCAACACTGAACAAGTCTGCACGCCAGGGCCCATAACGCACAACACCAGACACACCGGTTCACTCTGCCCTAGGGCTGACCCCATAGCTACCATCAGACCGAATGTTAACCTGTATGATGGTATCCCTGTTCTACTGTGTGATGCCTGTGATATCCTCTGTCTAATGACCTGTTTGATTCCTCACCTTGCTAACACCAGGCGTCCGTGCTGATAAAGGTGTGTATGTCAAAAGTCACAATCCATATTAAGCACAATTTTAGAGATCCTCAAACACAGAATAAAGACAGGCTCATCAGAAAAAAGTTGAAGATACGTGAAGATACTTTTATTGAGAGATCGTATCTGCATCCACTGAAGAGAGTGAAGAGGGGTCTTCTGCAAAACCCCACAATTCTAAATGGTTGATTGGTAAAATGAAACTAGAGGAATTCATCCCAATCTGATATGCTAATATACGTCAATGATCTGTGTTGGGGATCTTTAAATGGTGTTTCAATCCTCTCTATGATCCCACAATGGCCGGATGTGTTCTTTCATACAGGATTACATGTATGGACCTCTCTCATTCATTCCACCATCGAACCCGTGACAATGAACCCCATCATCACCACCACCATCACTCCTCCCATTGTCCCTCTCTCCTCCCCCCTAACCTCCTCCCCCCCTAACCCCCTCCCCTTGCCTCCCTACAGAAGACTGTGACAGTGACCGGGGTCAGGACATAGGTGAGGAGTGAATTTATTTATGGTTGATTGATTAATTAACAGATATGCTAATTAAAGTAGTTGATTAATTTTGCCACTTTCGATAATTGTTCATAGAATTGATTAACTGGATGAGTGAATGGATGAATGCTCTGTGAATCCCTGCCACAATGTGCCACGTCTATCATTTAAACCTGAGATGTATTATTGTGTGCATAAATGATTGATAGCATCATCAAGCTTGTCACCCACCATCAAGGTACTGATTGTTTGCTTTGGGATAGATTTGGGCCACAAGCTCCGACATATTTGTTGTTCATTGTTTAGGTTTGATTTTAATCATTTCTGGGCAAACAAACAATGCTCATTGGATTTTTTTATTGCAATGTTTTTATCTATTATTGCATATTGAGCATGTTTCTTTATACAGTACATAGCTGTACAGCTGTGGTACACAGTTACAGTACACTGTAGTCATTCTGACATGGTGTTTCATGCTACAGCTCATCCTAGCTCACTGCAGCTCATTTAGCTTTTAACTCACACCATGCCACATGCTACAGGCGTGTCGTCACGCTCCATACTGCAAGTGTGTCATGCTATAGGCTAGAGGTGTGCCATGCTACGTGATCCAAGCAAATCCTTGTGCTTAATGCTACAGGCGTGTCATCGAGCTACAGGCGTGTTATTGGCTATAAGCATGCTAAATGCTACAGGCATGTCATCTTGCTACATGCTACAGGCATGCATCAGTGCTACATTCTACAGGCATGTTATCATGCTACAGTATATGCTACAGGCATGGCCTCATGCTACATGCTACAGGCATGTCATTGTGCTACATCCTACAGTCCAGCATCTTGCTACATGCTACAGGCATGTCATCTTGACAAATGCTAAAGGCATGTCATCATGCTACATGCTACAGTAGAAGTGCCGCCACTCTCACAATAAGACGTCAATGTCGGAGTGGGGGTATGTCGGAATGGATGGCGGTCCCCGCTACAGGCGTGTCATCATCGTGCTACATGCTACAGGCATGTCATCGTGCTACATGCTTCAGGTGTGTCATTGTGCTACATGCCACAGCCCAGCATCATGCTACATGCTAAAGACAAGTCATCATGATACAGGCATGTTGTTGGCTATACACAAAAAGTAGCCATCACTTCTCTAAATTACTACTTTCAGAATATGAGGTTCAGAGCAGTAGTTCATGAATTATTTCAGTATTATCTGTCATTTATTTCATTAATTCCAACTGTTGGTTGTGATGACGTACGAAATAACCCATTCCATCAGTTGACGACTGCATTTTACAAGTGTGTTACGAGTGGCGGGGTGTGCACTTATTTAACATGCCCGGTATGAAAGGTTTCAAAGACTGGGAACATTTAAATTATCCATGAAACAACTATTTTTTGTTAGTGTTGGATTTAAACTCAATGCAGGGCCACTATTTGAGTGGATTGGACGAACATTGGAACAAATTTAATTGTTTGGAGTGCCGCGACAGAACGAATCATGGAATGGGCACAGTTTACTTCATATCGGCTTAAAGGCAATACAATGCGCTTTACAAAAGAGAAAGCGATAATATAGACTAGACCCAGCCCTTTTTAAACAAATTCTCGAAGGGGAGCAAATAAAAAAACACTTTTTGCCCATAGAAAGAAAATCCGTTAAACATTGACTGTTAAACAATATCCCCCCGACCTCGGAGATGATCAGAACAGCCAGTAAGGTGAAATTGATTGAACCACAGATAAACAGTATTATTTTTTTCATGCCATTGGCCTGCATACAGTTGTTAGATGCATATAACATGTTTTCATATTTTATCTTCTTTTTCTCAACTCTCCAGCATTCCCTTAATTAATGGCCTCAGTGCGCAAGACTTGGCAGGATTTCCGAAGCTCCTTTTACAGTAAACCGCTTCACAATAAACGTTCAAATAACCCCCAGAGTTCAGTGTCCATCAGTCCCAACATTAAGAAACAGAATCTAAAAGTCCAAGCAAGAATGGGGTCAGTGGGGATTTTGGGATATAGGCCTACTGGAAAAGGGTCTTATGTTTTGGGCCAAAGATCCCCACGAATGAGGGTTGCCGACTATCCCCAATGAAGAATGTCAGTGTAGGACACTAAAGCGCATGAATTAATTAATTAAAGTACAATAATAATAGTAATAAAATTTATATTAATGACCTCATGTCAAAATGGCAGGACTTTTGAAATAAGGTTAAGTACCGCCACTCTGACAATGGAAACAGAAATTGTCGGAGTGGTGGGACGTTTGAAAACAATGGAAGTGCCGCTACTACGACAATTGGACATCGATGTCGGAGTGGGGGTATGTTGGAATGGAAGGCGGTCCCTGGTACAGGCGTGTCATCGTGCTACAGGCATGTCATCGTGCTACATGCTACAGGCATGTCATTGTGCTACATCCTACAGGCATGTCATTGTGCTACATGCTACAGGCATGTCATCGTGCCTCAGGCACCTCATCGTGCTACATGCTACAGGCGTGTAATCATGCTACATGCTCCTGTCATTATGTTGAGAAGGTAGAGGCAGTAATGCGTGTCTTTCAGCCTAGCTTTTTGTTGTGGTGGAGCGCTGTAGCGCTGGGCGGCCCGCTAACATTAGCTGTAGTTTCTCCCACCAATAAGGCCTCCGTCTCCTGCGGCAATGCCTTCTCATGGGATTTTTACTCAGGTACTGTTCAGTGACCTTTCTACCGCTGCCGTTTGTTAGTGTGCCTGTTTGGTTGCTTTCAGTTTGTCTTTTCTTTGCAATATTGGTGACAAATGTCGGAGATGATTGTCTGATAGGTCTGTTAGTGTTTTTTTCTGTTGCTATTGTTGTTGTTTTTTGAGAGCTTCTGGTGTTTCTATTTGATTTGTTTCGGCGTACATTTGCTTGGTTCAAATCTTTCTGAACCCTGTCCTCCGATCCTCTTCTAACGACAGCCGGCCTGCGGAGGAGCTTCCGTCTCAAGCGGGACCGACAGGGGGGCTCCCCAGTAGACCCCCGCTTGCCCGATGCCCACACAGACTTCCTGATCTATGAGGAAGTGACGCGGTACCAGCCACGGCGCGGGGAACGGGCGCGGCTCATCGTGCTAATCGGTAGGAGGTCTGGGGTCCTTCTGGGGGTCCAACCCCAATATCCTCAGTTTACCTCGTAATGTCACAGCACCATTGTGACCTCATTTAGTCTTTCAGATATATACTTGAAATTAAAGTCATGTGTCAGTAGTGTTTTTTAAACGTGTGCTGACTCACTGCGTGTATACCTGTGTGTTGTGGCCCTCAGGATCTCTCGGGGCCCGGATCAATGAGCTCAAGCAGAAGGTTATAGCGGAGAACCCCAGACATTACGGTCTGGCTGTGCCTCGTGAGTACTACTGTCTGACCGATTTCATGCCTACAGTTTGTACTGTGCTTTCTAACAGTGAACTTTCCAAATGGTATTCAGAATACCTACATGTTTATTTATTACACTACATGTATTTAAATACGGAGTGTAGCTCAGGAGGTAGAGCGGGTTGGCTTGGAACCGCAAGGTTGCTAGTTTGGCTCCTCCTAGCTCCGAGTGTGGAGGTGTCCCTGGGCAAGACACCTAACCCTAAGTGCTCCCGAAGAGCTGGCTGTCGCCTTTGCATGGCTGACGCCGCCGCCGGTGTGTGAATGTGTGTATGAATGGATGATTGTGAGGCAATATTGTAAAGCGCTTTGGGTGGCCACTGGTTACGGAAAAAACGCTATATAAATGCAGTCCATTTCTGAAGACATAACTTGGATGGCAGTTTGATTTCCCAGATTTTCCTCAGAATATTCTGAAGTCCCAGAATAATAACTGTTGATTGAGCCATTGGTGGATGATTTCACTCTTAGCGTTTCAAACCCCTCAACAGTAAGGGGGCGGAGACGCAGTTGATACATTGACACTGCCCTGTGTATCAGAGTACCGCTGTATTGGTAAAACCTTTTGGGCTGCCCGTTAATCCTAGCCCGAAGGGATCTGACTCCTCAATTGATGCCTGATGACACGCAGGATGTGGCCCCAGGCCACCCTGCACCAGAGGCCTGGGGCCGGTGGCGCGGCGGGTCCCACCGGCTGTGGCTCACGGTGCGGCGGGGCCTGTGGCACGGCGTGCCCCCCCATGCTGTGGCTCACGGTGCGGCGGGGCCCGTGGCCCGGGGAGGCCCACTGTGCGGTTGAGCCATGGGCCAGGGCCCACAGTGCCGGGGAGCGGGGCAACAGCAACCAGAAATGTTTATTTTCTTTTGTTTCCTGGTGTCTGGACGGCGTCGGCAGACACGACGCGGGCGAGGAAGAGCCAGGAGCGGGAGGGCGTAGAGTACCACTTCATCACCAAGGCCGCCTTCGAGCTCGACGTGCAGAATAACAAGTGAGGGCTTCTAATGTCCAACATGGTGTATTCTGGGCAGGGCCGGCGGTCGGCATAGGGGACTTAGGCAATCGCCTAGGGCGGCAAATGTGTCTGTGGTGCCCTCTGGTGGCACCCTTAATTAATTAAAATATACGAAACAAGCAAAATGAAACAAAACATGTTCCCAAATTGAACGGACAAGGGAGGGGGCGGAGGATTCATTGTTAGGGCGCACTGAAACCCTCACTGTAATACACAGGGCATCACATTGCTGCAAATACGTTTTGAGCTAAAGAAATACAATAGGCAGGGCAGGATACAATACGCCACAGGCTCGAGCTTGGGGGTGGCTTTCGGGTCTCAAGCCCCGAAACTCACTTCAAAAGTGAGTTAGAATTTTTATTGTCATCTAGTAGAAAGGACATGCAACAGCATGGATAATACTTCGCTATAAAATCATGGGCCTAATGTTGGCTAAGCACAGTGGGCATACCCAGGGCCGACGGACTGGGGGTGTAAGGGTGATATGCTCGGGGGGCCCCCAAGGCAGAGGGGGTCCATGTTTGTTGATTGTTGTTGAAATAGTTTAACAACATAATGAAATGTCATGATGACGATCTTAGAGTATTAGTTTAATAAATTGGTAATAAAAAGCAAAGACTGCTGTGACTACTTACGGTGAAATTTTTTAACTGGATGGAGATGCGGCAATACGTCACAGCCACAATTAGATAAATTGAAGACAGTTAACTAAATTGAAGTCTGGCTCTCAGAAGAGGTGAAGAAGGGTGAAGAAAGATAAGGAGAGAAGACAAAATGAAGGAAGTCAGGTTCTGACTAACTTATTTTCTAAGAAAGGAGAGCACAAACATTTAAACACACAAGATGAAACCCCATTCTTAACTACCTCCTTTATCGTTGCTAAAACAAACAGAGACAACCCAAAGCAAGGGCAGACAATAGGCTACACTTTCAATGATGAGGGCTTGGTTATTAAGGTGAGGAAGGAATGAATGAATGAATGGCCCGGGAATCGTGGGCACCATGAAAGCGGCCAGGGCACCCCCACGCCTCCCGCCGTGCCCCGTCAATGAATGAATGGCCCGGGAACCGCGGGCACCGTGACAGCGGCCCAGGCAACGCAGACCCCGCAGCCCGGGACCCACGGGCACTGCTGGCACTGCAAAAAGAGATTGCGCGCAGAGGCCTAATTAGGCCTATATATTTTGTATTTGAAATGCAACAGTCTTTTCGTGGATACTATGCTCAGAGAAGCTGGAACTGAACAACAGCAGGAGGAAGGAGGAAAACGGGCTATGAAACAAAATTGTTATTTTTTTCAGGCTATCGGCCATGTTTGATTGTGTTGTGTTGGTTATTGAACTGTTAACCCGCAGACTTGTGTTATGTTAATCAGCGTTACTCTAGAGATCATGACGATAGCTGATGTAACGGGAGTCCGGGTGTGTGCAGGACCAAGCCGACTGTATGACCACTGTTACACTGCGCATAGACAGTAAAAAATAGCTGAGACGGTAGAGGGGTTAGAAACCAATGAATGGAAATAGGCTATTTATTTCAGGTAGCCTATTTTATTACCAAAGAAAATTGAAAACCGTGAAGGTTTAAAATCCCCCCAAATAAATGAAAAAAAAATCACGTTCCCAGCGACCCCCTAGGTTGTGCGACCGCCCCCGTTGAGAAACCATGGTATATAGGCTAGTTATTATATAGCCCAGACGTCATGACATTACAAAATGGGTATATATCATCCTAGCTGCCTGCTAATAAAATCATTTTTTTTTCCAGGACTTATAGGGCCCAAAATTTGGTGCTACGCCCCTGGGCATACCACTTTTAAAATACAAAAAAGCAAACAAACAAACAATCCATCTCTGCAATGCTTCTTGAATGATTATTCTGAAAGTTAGTCTCAAATTTATAGGTCTCAATTTTGCCAATTGCAGTTCACATACAAATCTCTAAAGTCAATAGTTAAGTGGTTAGGCCGATGTTTCTTTCCATTAAATAGTATTGTCTTGAGCAGGCCCTGCAACTGAAAATGAAGGCTATGAATTAGAAGGGACTTAGGATTTGCAAATGTCCAGCAGGTCACCCTAAAATGGACTAGAATGCAGGAAATCGCATCTTAGAAATTAAAAGAATTCTGGGGGAGGGCCCCCCAGACCCCCTCAGGGCTAAGTCCCGGATGTACACAAAGGCTGGCTCTGTCCCTGCGGCACTATTTATATATATATATGATGTTCAAAACCAATAACCAGGTGGTGGAATGTGAAGTATGTGATTATGACATTAATCCCCAGATTCATCGAGTTTGGCGAGTACAAGGACAACCTTTACGGCACCAGCCTGGAATCCATCCGCAGCGTATTGGACCGCAACAAAGTGTGCCTGGTGGACGTGCATCCCGAGGTGAGCGCGCACGGGACAGCGTCCTCTAGTGGCGAGGGGTTTGATTTATGGTCCCAAGACGTTGCTGATAAATTATGTAAATGAACAGGTTTTTAAATGGATAAGGGATCCGGTACAGCTTGGTTTTCGTTCATGATGGTTCACATGGTTGATGATAGAGCTGAAGGTGTATTTCAACTAAAGTGTTGAGTTTTATCAGCAGAGTGGTGCTGCTGACGATGCGTAGGAAGGAGGCTGACGACTTCTCTCATTATAGAACATTTATTTCAGAACAATGAAATGTGGCCATCTGCCGGTTGGGTTGAGCGCGGACTGACTGGAATATGAAAAACGTCCCGCATAAAAATGTCCATGTACGGGAAGTCCATTAGGTCACAATACAATACATGAACATTCATTACATTAATTATTGTGTGTGCTCTTGCTCCCTCTTGTGTCGCTAAGAGTAAACAATATTTACAGTCATGTAACCTGAGAACATAAAAAATAGGCTTACATTTTAACACCCCCACTTGTACTCAGGTTGGTAACACAAAAAAACACCAAAACAAGATTAAACAAATGTGTACCTTTGGCTTACACATATTAGTCACCAAAAAGAAGACCTGCAAACTTTCCCAGTTTGAACTTGCTGACAGGCTTCGTCATCACATCAGCGACCATTTCATCAGTAGCACAATACTAACACTGGTTAGGTCTGCTGTAGGTGAAAACGTTTCCCCATAGTCTACCCCCATTTTCTGGCTGTAGCCCTTGGCGACAAATCGAGCCTTGTACTGGTCATTCCCATCTACACCAGACTTGATTGCGTAAACCCACCTACCCCCCACTGGTTTCTTGCCCACGGGTAGTGTTGTCGGGGTAAAGGTTTTATTCTCATTTAGAGACTGGATTTCCTCATTCATTGCTTTTCTCCATTCTTTTGAATTGTCTGACTGCATTGCTTCACCATAAGTTTGCGGAATGCCACAAACTGCTCTGCAGCAGTAGTCTACTGTGACATGCATCCTGTCATTATCACTGTCTTCTGTCATGAAGTCGCCTAGGTAATTTGGTGCCCTCCTTTTCTCTTGTTGGATACCGCCTACTCTCAGGATCGACGCTTGTAACACTACATCACTTCAACACTTCATTATGCTCAGTAGACTCATTTGCTGCCCTTGGACTATTGCAATGTGGACTTTTACCGGGGTCATTTTGCTCTAGAGCCTTTTCTGCACTCCTGTTGACCCCCTGCGTCCCCCTAGTCCTGACTCTGTGCCCCACACTGTCATCATTTAGATCTGGCTCATCCGTCTGTGTTTGTTTTTCTGCAGCTGTTTTGCTCACAAATTTCACCAGCCTGTGTTTTTGCACTTTGTTTGTGTTTGGGTGATACACCAAATATGCTGGGCTATTTTTATCGTACCCCACAAAATGCCCCTGATCACACCTGGAGTCAAGCTTTCCCTTTTCCTGCTTATAATTGTAGCAGACAGACCCGAATCGTTGCATTCTGGACACATTGGGCTTTTTGTTTGTCAACATCTCGTAAGGAGTCAGCCCTGTGCGCTTGTTCAAGCATCTGTTGCGTACCGTTGCTGCTGTTTGTACTGCGTAGTGCCAAGGATGTTTTGGTAACTCACTTTCAATTAGCCTGCCACTGCCCATCTCGAAAAGAGTACGCCACCCACGTTCTGCTGTTCCATTTTGGTGCGGTGAGTACGGAGCTGTCGTCTCATGCCTAATTTTGCTTTTCCTTAGCAGCGCCTGGAAATCACCACCTGTGAACTCAGTTCCATTATCAGATCGCATACACTTCACCTTCCCATAAGGGGATACATCTGCAAGGAATTTTTCAGTTGCCTGCACTGCGTCACTCTTTTTCTTTAGAAAGTAAACAAATACTGCATTTGAGTAATCATCGGTAAACGACTGTGCATATTTGTACCCATCTAATGACTCAGTGGCTATTGGACCTGCAAGGTCTGTGTGCATCATTTCTAAAGGAGCCTTTGCTCTGGCATCGGGGTTCCTATTTCTAGTTTGTGTAAACTTCCCTTGAATACACACCTCACACTCTTGCTCAGGCTTACTCATTTTTCCCTTGATCTGCATACCATCAACAACATCATGTAACCTAAGCAAATCATCATAATTACAGTGGCCTAGTATCTCATGCCATGCATGGATGTCGTGGGTTGCATTACACTTATCATCAGTTGACTCAATCTCAGTGTGCAGGTAGTACAACCTGCCGAACACATGAATGTCAAACCTGGTACCATACCTGGTTATCAAGACATCATTGTCTTTGAAGACGACTGTGGACCCATTCGTGGTTGCTGCCTTCACCAAGAAAATGTTCTGCGGGTGCGACGGCACATACAGAGCGTCCAACAGTTTCGCATTGCACCGCCGTCCACTGCTGTCGATGAGGGTAACCACTGCCGTGCCTCTCCGCTGAGCGACGCCGCTGCATCTGGTCCCATCAGCCAACTCGACGCTGTGGGTCTCCGGCCTGAAGGTGCTGTCGAAACTTGTGAACAAGGCGATGTCGTTGATGACGTGGGATGTGGCCCCGGTGTCCACCATCAGGCCCCTCTCCTGGATGATGCGCGCCGGCTGCTGCTGGTCACTGGCCCGCCCGTCCGCCATCTGACGCGAAGTCCTCCTTTACCTCAGCATTCTCCGACACTTTGCTCATGCCATCCCTTCGGTCTCTATCTTTGTCTTTTCGTCTGCATGTCGCGTCCCTGTGTGTGTCACTTTTGCAAACACTACACCACGTCTTCTGTCGACACGCTCTCGCTCGGTGCCCCTTGGTCCCGCACTTGAAGCACACTATCTCGCTGTCGTCTTTGCCCGGTCCATGTGCGCTGCTTACTGGGGAGGTCGCCGTTCCGGTTCTCCCCTGGGTCTTCATCACGCTGTCATCGTTCGACCCGGTTGCTCTGATGTTCTCGGTTTCCTCGAAACTCTGCAATTTGGTCTTGAAGTCAGCAAACGTGATGTTATCGTAGGTGTGCGCCACATGAATTGCGAATGGCTTGAAGCTCTCTGGCAATCCCTTCAGCGCCATAGCCACCAGCAAACTGTCCCCCAGCGTTTCTCCCGCGCTCTCTCAGGGCAGTTATGGCGCGGTCTCTGCTCTAATGAATATAGTCTGTTACACTTTCGCCGATGGACTTTTGAAGTGAGGTTCAGCGTGATGTACAAACTAATTATACGAGGCTTTCCCTTCCCTGCATAATAGTCTCTCAGAATATTTAATGCTTTTCTGCCATCATCTTGCGCATCTGTCATTACCAGAGACAGACTTTTTTCATCTAGCAGTAGGATCAACTCTGCATACGCGTCCGCGTTTTTCTCAGGATCTGCTGCTATTTCAGCTTCTTCTACTAGCTCCTTCAACACAGTGTTTTTCAGCCCTAATAAACGAAAGTGTCCCAACAATTTAGTTTCCCAAACTTCATACTTTGCCTCGTCGCCGTCGAATACCAGTCGATGTAGCCTGCTGCTACTTGCCCTTCGTTGCTCTGCCATGCTAGCTTGCCCCTCTCCTCAGGTTAGCAGCCTTCCTCAGCACGCGATCCGTTGCAACTTTCTTGGCTTTCGTCGACTATCTTCTCCTCCAAACGTCTCCTGGGCCCATAACCTGTTGAGTTTTATCAGCAGAGTGGTGCTGCTGACGATGCGGAGGAAGGAGGCTGACGACTTCTCTCATTATAGAACATTTATTTCAGAACAATGAAATGTGGCCATCTGCCGGTTGGGTTGAGCGCGGACTGACTGGAATATGAAAAACGTCCCGCATAAAATGTCCATGTACGGGAAGTCCATTAGGTCACAATACAATACATGAACATTCATTACATTAATTATTGTGTGTGCTCTTGCGCCCTCTTGTGTCGCTAAGAGTAAACAATATTTACAGTCATGTAACCTGAGAACATAAAAAATAGGCTTACATTTTAACATAAAGTATGACATTTTGTAATGACAATTACTCAAAAACGGAAACTAAAACACATCTATAGTGTATGTATATATAAGTCAATGCTAACTGTGTGTGTCATAAACATAAGTTTGTTATTCGACCTAGCGCTACGTGTTCTTAAGCATGTGTTTTATTCTCTCTCTCCCAGGCGCTGAAGAGCCTTCGCACGGCCGAGTTCAGGCCCTACGTGGTGTTTGTGAGGCCGCGGGTTCCCAGCAGCCACTGCAGGCGTCTGGGCTCCACCTCCTCGCTAAGCACCACCATCACGGTGGGTCGAGGATCCAGAGGGGGCACTACCTAGTCCTGGGGAGCTCTTAAAGATGAACTGAACTGAAATTTGAAGTTTAGTTGATATCACAGATGCATTGTCTGCCTTCTAATTGGTACAATAACTAAAATGGGCTGAAGTTGCTAAAAGGGATTCAATTGTACGGTGAAAGTGTTACAGGGCGCCGCCATGTTGGATTCCAACAATCAGCTATGTCACTGGCATGGTAACCTTCTCTTACTCTGTGGCTCTAGCAGCCATAACAGGTAATGAGTCAGACTCTGAGGCTCGCTGAAATGGCTACGGAAAAGCAAAAAACAGGTCTACAGGTGGATCATCTTATTGCATTGCCCCTGGCTGCAGTAATGAATTATATAGGTCCAGGGCAGCTGAGGTAATCATATATTTCCGCAGGCTACCTTTGAATAGGAAACCAGCCCTTAATACAGGGCTGGCAGCCTTAAAACTGACTAACCCTCCGATAGCCCCCATCATGTCAATCTCCACAAGTTAGCACTCCGACCATAAAGTGTATAAACTATTACTCAGACGATATCACAGATCTATGTTTCCAAGCTGCTAATAAAACCCTGGCGGGTCTGTAAACAAATGTCCCAAATTTCTACTCACCCTGATGTTCGCGACTAGCCGATTGCTGATGCAGAGGGAGTTAAACTCTAAGAAATAGTTTCATAGTAAGATGTATCTGTACAATATCCATCAACATCCACCAGAAAGTAAACGTGACACTCGTGAATCCGCCTCGCACTATGCTCATCTGCGTATTGTATCTCCCAAAGTTCATCTAACATGTCTTTCAGGTCCCGTCCACCCGGAGCCGATTTTTTGGTGAAACCATGTCTTTAATAACCATGCTATTAGGCAGATAACAAACCATGTTCTTGAATAGGTCCATGTCCCATGGTGGTTTCAAATAAAACCGGACCTATGCGGTTTCGTGTTAGGATTCGTGTTGTGGACGCCTGAAGCGACGTTAGATTTGCGGTGAAAGTTAGTTATTTTTTTGTATTATTTTTGTAGCTTTAAATACAGCCCCTTGGTCAATTTAATTACTAACTGTACATTAAAAAGTATTTCTACTCAATCTAAAAGGTTAAACAACTACTATCTCCTCCTTGACTTGAATGTTTTTATACAGCGCGCAGGCTGGATGCGCGCAGGCTGGATGCGCGCAGGCTGGATGCGCGCAGGCTGGATGCGCGCAGGCTGGATGCGCGCAGGCTGGATGCGCGCAGGCTGGATGCGCGCAGGCTGGATGCGCGCAGGCTGGATGCGCGCAGGCTGGATGCGCTCCACTTTTTTGCGCCTTGAATATGTAGGTACTACAGCGTATGTACAGCTCTTTGCATTTCCGCAATGAGTCTGTCTTTACGGAGATATTTCTGAAACGCATCAAAGGAAAACGGAGGGGGAAAGATCGTTTTCGCCTTGTTACTTGGTTGCTATTTAAGGGGTGCTCCAGTGTCTCCGCTAGGACGTCCCCTAGAGAGCATATCGCCACTTCCAAAACCTCTCTCTCGCCGCATAGCATCCGAAATACCCTATGCATGGTTATGCAACCTAATCCCACCATTAGATGGTCAAGGTTGACCTGGACCTCTCGGCAGCAGACCGATTCAATGGAAGTGTCCATGCTCCGGCAGCACCCACTCGCACACCAGTCACACCCACACGATCCGAAAGTGGAGCTGGAGCCTGAAATTGATCCCTCTCCACCGGGTGGCAGTCGGAAACTACAGGCATGTCCCTCACAGGCTCAAACGCGTAACCAGCCATATTAAAATCACTATTTTCCACCGTGGAGTGTAGAAGATGTTCACGTGTCTGCAACAACGACCTAGTCCTACCATGCCAGTGACGTCATCGGCGCTCTAATGCTAAAAGACGCATTTGTTTTGTTGCTTAACAAAGCTAAAGCCTATAGTGATTTTTTTTTAGTCTTTTTTTTTTAATGGTCATAACCAACACGTTATCGATGTTGATTATCTAATTTCAGTTCATTCTTTAAAGCATTACTGTCATGGTTACGAGTTCAATTCAAACGGCCACGACCACGCCCTACGAACGTACTCACTCAAAGTAGGCCTACAGTAGTTCCTTGCATGAAGGCATTTATCTGTCCCCTGACGACATGACGTACAATATTAGCTTGAACTCGATTCTCCAGGCCATTACAACGTTCAGAATAACGTTTGGGACACATGCTGCATTATTTTACTTTATAACTTAATCATATTCATGTCAATAAGGATCTGGCCCTGTGGTCAGTGTCCCCCATGTCTCACCCCATGGTCAGTGTCCCCCATGTCTCACCCCATGGACATTATCCCTCATGTCTCACCCCATGGTCAGTGTCTCCCATGTCTTACCCAGTGTGTCTATCCCCCAATGTCTCACCCCGTGGTCAGTGCCCCCCATGTCTCACCCTCTGATCTGTCCCCCAGGAGGAGGACCTGGAGGAGATGAGGCAGTCGGCTGAGCAGATGGACGATCTCCACGGCCACTGGGTGGACTACGTCCTGGTGAAGGAGGAGCCCGCCGGGGCCTTGCTGGAGCTGCAGGGCCTTCTGGAGCGGGTTGCGACCGAGCCCCACTGGGTCCCCCTCTCCTGGGTCAGGACCTAGACCGGGGGACCAGAGCTGGACTGCAGCAGGACTATTGAGACCAAGTAGGGCAGTGAGGGTGCTGAAAGTTAAGGTACTGCTGGATCTACATCACTATCATCGTAGCCTGCGCAATCTTTACAACTAATGTGACAGTTTTTACCGAAATAAAAACAATGTTTTCTTTCATTGCATCATGTTGACTGCTTCCCCTTGTCACCAAACACCGAAAACCTCAACCCTGTCCCAAACCAAAAAGACAAGTTAACTGGACGTTTATTTGTTGAACTAGTGATGTCATACTAACTTGAAAATGACATCACCTGACAGATTTGAACCCATTACAAACTTCCGTTCCGAATCATCTGTGTGAATGAGGTTTGATTTAGCGGCGTTTCTTGTTTTAATGCAACCCTGCTCTATGAATCATATCCTGAATGTTGTGTACCTGGCATGTACTAGTGAGGACTTCTGTTAAGTGTTCAAAAGTCTGATTCAAGCAAATGTACCACTATTTATCAGGAAACTTATACTGTGCCATAAACAATATGCATAATCAATCAATGTACAATGGTAAAAATGGACCTCTGCAAATGATTAATCAGACTTCCAATCATGGACATGTTCCATCAATAAACAAAAGTCCAACAAGTCTCTGGACTGCATTCTTTTAATAAGTCAGACCGACCACATCCTTTACTTGGGGACAAACTTTAATTTGCGATGGTTTAAGGGCTACGAGTACAAAGCATAAACAAAAAGTAAGGAGAATATACACTAGTTTGTTGGCGGAGGTGTTTCTGCACGAGGCCTCAACACTACAGGTGTTTACTTCCACAGCTTCTTGATGGACATGTTCTTCTCACTGTCCTTCTGCATCACCTGGGGACAGAGGGTTTGAAAAAGGTTTCGGGTCACAGGGTACAGCTGATGTTTTGCATAAGAGGATCGGGTCAAGTATAAACAATTAACGTCAAATTTGACAATTTTAAAAAGGTCACTTAGACATGGTCAACTAAAGGTCAGTAGAGTAGAATGGGCTCTTTGCACAGCTCCACTACTTCCTGGATTTAGTGCTGCTCCTTTATTTCCTGTCTTACATTACTGGACAAACTGATTAATCCAGGTGTGTCTGAGTAGTCACAATGGTCAGACACACCTGGATTAATCAGTTTATCCAATAATGTAAGACAGGAAATAAAGGAGCAGCACTAAATCCAGGAAGTAGTGGAGTTGTGCATAGAGCCCATTTATCTCGTTGGTAAATATCAGAGGTGGGGGTAAGTCTCAAGCAAGTCAGAAGTCACTGTGGTGAGAACAAGCAGGTCAAGAGTCAAGTCATTGCTCAGGTCAAGCAAGTCACAAAAAAATCTGATCCAACCCAGTTTCCACATTTAAAAATCGGTAAAGTGTGGTTCATAAGTGGAGTTTTATAATAACAATAACAATGTCTTAACATTAACAATGACTCAAAACTATTCCAAACATTCCAAAACCTTGAAAGTTTGAAAATGTTTTTTATGATCATTGATCATATGATCATAATTTCTAACTTAATCTAACTTGAAAAGTCATTTTGAGTCATCTGTCTCAAGTCTAAGTCAAGACTCAAGTCATGAAGACCAAGTCAAAGTCAAGTCGAGTCTTTTATGTGTGTTAGTCAAGCAAGTTTCAAGTCAATGTCTGGTAAATATACACTTCTGATGGGCAACGTGGCCTTTTATGAAGACACAAATGGTGGAACAAAATCTAGAAGTCAGGTGTGTGTGTGTACGTGCGTGTGCGTGTGAGAGACCTTGGCCACGGCCATCTCAAAGTCCTCCTGGTTGACATGGACTCTTCGTTCTCTCAGGGCGTACATGCCGGACTCTGTGCACACTCCCTACAACACACACACATGTTATCATCACACACATGTTCTCATCACACCCTGCTGGACGCCGGTTTAATACGCGTTTCTGCTTCGACCTAACCAGCTAGGGGTCAACCAGCTGTCTAGTTGCAAGCGCAGTACAACAGGATGAAGAGCTGAGGTCAGCCACATGACCCCCAATACATGAAGCGTGTAAAGGTCCACTAACGTCTTTCATTTATACCTGTTGGAGCTATGCAGTTCTCAAATTTAATTGTAAAACATTTATTTAGTTTGTTTGCTTTATATAAAATAATATGACTATTTTATGTTCAATTTCTCGTTTGTATTATAAATTACAGTATTTTCCGCACTATAAGGCGCACCGGAGTATAAGCCGCAGCAGCTACATTAAATGATGTGTACATATATAAGCCGCACTGGACTATAAGCCGCAGGTGTTTTAATGTTTAATTACCATTAGGGCTCGCCCGAATGCCATTTTTCAGGCTTCAGGCAATCCCTATATACTCCTTGGAACCGATTTTGACAGTATCTGCATATTTTGTTGAAGATTCAATAGCTTTTGAACGTTAATTAGTAGGCCCAAGTAGGTTGAAGTTCCTTAGTTTTTCCCTGTGAAAGCGAACAGCTGTTGTTCCGTTCCAAATCAGCTGTCCTCTGCCATCTCCGCCCTTACGGGAGCGTTTCAATTCATCCTGGAACGTGCATCTTTTCGGGGAATTTGTATTCCCTGAAAAGACGTATTCCAAATATTGATTGTCTTATGTGTCCATGTTATATCCATTTTATTGACCGGGTATTCCCAAGACGCTCGCTCTCTGCAGCAAGCCAGTCACAGTTGATTGGCGCGGCGCTGTACAGCGAACCTAAACAAACAACTAAGATAAGGTTAGCATTTCGCTAAGTATTACTTTTCCTCCCGTGATCCCGCTAATGTGTTATAAATCGAAGGGAAACAACATATCTATTCTTCCTCCACCTCTCTCGCTTCTCTGCTTGGTGTCGCTGACGCTTATAGTTTGCCTCGCTCGCTCTGGTAACTTCACGTACGTGAAAAAAAAACGAAGCTCCGAATACTGATTTAAGCTTTGAATACTAATTTTCTGAACGATTATTCGAATATTCGAATAATTCGGGCCAGCCCTAATTACCATATGTAAGGGTTCGTGCACAGAGGGGATTGTCGTGAAAGAGATGGCAGTCTCGCTCTCGTAATGTCTGTCTTGCTCTCGTTCGGTCTCTCGTACCACTCTCGGTTCCACTTTTACTTTTACGCGCTACCTGTCTCACTCTTTTCAGGCCTCCAGCTTTTCCTGCTGGAGCCCGCCGCTTAAAGGTGGCGAGGCGCGGACCGGTCATAGAGCCCATAGAGTTAAAGTTGATGGACTGTAACCTGTAAAATCCATAGATTTAGGAAGTCCCCTAGTGGCCGTTAGCTGTAAAAATCCATAGATAAGTCGCACCGTTATACAAGCCGCAGAATCGAAAAATGGGAAAAAAGGCGCAGCTTATAGTCCGAAAATGACGGTACTTAATTTGAGTTTGTTTATGCTTTTGTTTTGAAATCATTACTAGCCTATATATAGAGGTGGCGGGCATAGGTAAGACAGGCACTGGGAAGGGTCATGGTTTTTTACCATGTTTTTTAATTTGGAACATGTGTAGTCATGTGACTGCGAAGTAGTGTTTTCACAATACTAGATTTCCTAACTTCGATACAATACCTTGAAAAGTATCAATATTCAATACCATTTTCAATACCACAGGGAAAATAGAAGAAGGATCCTGTGCAAGGGAAATATTCAATTAGGAAACTACTTGGTAAGAGGGCATAAAGCTAGAATACCACATAAGTGGAAAATTACATTTCCACCTGAAATAATGATCAGTTGGTCATTATCAGTTTGTAACCCTGTTTGTGCACTATGAGACACAAACAGGTAGATCTCTTGTACAATTTTGACACCACTTGAAAGACACCACTCGCAAATAAACCATATGGCCACCAGAAAGCGCTGAAGGCCATGTGTCATTCAGTGCTATGATTGAAGGCAATTTACCAATTTCCTCAGAAACCTTCTCTAGTCATTGATTGTAAACACCATGTTTAGTGGCAAAAGAGTTTTGGTCAATTTTTGCCAAAGACCGCGATTGAATGACTGGAGGCGGGTCCAGAGACCGCGAGAGAGTGACTGGAGGCGGGGCCATGTCGGCGCTGTAGAGCCTCGCTATCCGAGAGAGGAGAGCAAGAAAGCGCAGCTGGTATTCTTGTATTGATGCCGCAGAAATTTTTTATTGAAACAGTTAAAAAAATCCATTGAAAAATGTTTGTATTTTTGACAGCACCACTCCAAGTATGAATTGACATTTGAAGCAAAGACTCCAGAATTTTTGGCTTCATGGACATTACATCGAATATTTGAATTATGCTATCTATTGATAATGTAAAACCCTTAAAAAATTAAGACCTCTGTGAAAAAAATCCAAGACTTTGAAGATGAAATGTAATACTTTAAAGGCCTTAATTTTGGAAAATTAGAAATACTTTTTTAATACTCTATAAAGACTCTGCGATTACCCTGAAGAAGAACTTCCATGAAGCTGAACCCGCTCTGATCCCAGGTCTGGGTCTGATCCCAGGTCTGGGTCTGATCCCAGGTCTGGGTCTGATCCCAGGTCTGGGTCTGATCCCAGGTCTGGGTCTGATCCCGGTCTGGGCCTGATCCCTAATCGTGATCTGATCCCGGTCTGGGTCTGATCCCAGTTTGGGTCTGATCCCAGGTCTGGGTCTGATCCCTAATCGTGATCTGATCCTGGTCTGGGTCTGATCCCGGTCTGGGTCTGATCCCGGTCTGGGTCCATGTACGTTGTGGGCTCACCTTAACCTCGGCTCCGGACGCTCCGGGCATTAGCTCGGCGATCTTCCTGAGGTTGATGCCCCGGGTCAGGTTCATCTTCCTGGAGTGGATCTTCAGGATGTCAAGACGAGCCTGGGGAGTGGGGGACATCAGACTCACTCAACACCCAATGATGTTAGCGATAGGGAACCCACTACAGTGTTTCCCACCGACAGAAAGCATTGTGTGGTGCCAGTATAATGTATATAATATATAACATTAGTACATACTACACAGAAACCTCCCTAGCTGGCGCAATCTGATTGGTTCGCTATCTCGAGATAATCTTCATTATCCACCTACGAAACTCGGGATAATGATTGTCACAAAATGGCGGGTGCAAACTCTCGTTTTGCTACAGTGACAGACTCGGAAATCATAGAAATACAAAACGCAATCCCAACAAACACCAAAAAAGCCACAAAATATGGACTACCTGTTTTTCAAGGTAAAAAGTGATTTCAATGTTTCGACATAAGTTCAAAATGCTGTGTCGAGCACGAGTTCGCCCGAAGACGCATTGCTCGAATTTGTAAATAGCCTGGCGACGTCATGGAGTGCGCGTGACCATTGTCACGCTTTGAACATTAAAAAATAAACCTATGAAATCTAGTTTTGGCTTGTTTTGATGATGTTCCCATGTAGCATGTACAAAAACAATTATTCTCCTCAGGCTCTGTGGATAGTGGTGAATAGTCCATTTACCACTATCCACTTCGGCGAATAATTGTTAATTATCCTGTATAATGTACAGTATAATGTAACATATATAAATGTAATAATAAAATAATAATAGTCGTTCAACCAATCAGACCAACGATCGCTTCGATCGCAACAATCGCTTGCCTGTCGTCATTGTGTTAAACCAGCCAATAGCGCGCCAGGGGGAAAAAACTGCTTGGTGATTGGCTCCAGTAAAAGCGGATCAGAATTTCATATTCATATGAAATTTCATATTAAATCACATTGTTTGCTGCGTTACCAACATTATCTGTGCTGACTTAGGGTGCGGGATGTTCAATATCGATAACGTTGAGTTCTTAAGGGCTAACATTATCTTTCCTGAGTTAACAATAATTTTGGGCAGATGTTTTTGAGCATAGTATATCATATCAGTTTTATCACATCGTATCTGATATATATCAGACTTTGGTAAAACGGTTGCCAACCGTCTTCTCTGTGCCTAATATCCCGCTGCTTCGGGTTTTCCTTTGTGTGTTGAGGAGGAGCGGGCGAATCAGCTGTTTATAAGTGTACCCGCTCACCACTGGCATGAATGTGCGCTCGTCTCTGTGTGTGCGTGTTCGAATGCGTTTGTATGTTCGTATAAAATAAATAAATAAGCAGAATCAATTTGTTGCTCGGTGTTGAATCTTTGGCGCTGCGCCCCACATTGGTCTATGTATGGGAAACACTGATCTGGGGATCCCGCTGATGGGGAGTACATCATGACATGTACACAATGACATGTATGACATGTAAACAATAACTGGGGCGTAATTTGGTGTTTGTGGGCAGTGTTGTAACAGGGTATCTGCAGGTTTCAGTAAGTCAAATTTAATACCACCTTGAATTACATTTAAGACCTGGTGGGGTTGGCAACAGACGCGAGCCAACATCGGAAATGGACGTCTTCCAGCCAACTGTCCTTGAATTTGCACCTACCCATTGTCGCAGACTAGCTAGCAAGCACGCAGAAAATCGTTTATATATGCAGCTAGCAAGAAAGATGCCTCTCTACATGTCCTTCCTGAAAAGTCTCGCGAGAAAAATAAAAAAATAAATAGTCCTACCCGACAAATTTAAGACCTTGAGTTACAGTATTTAAGACCAGCATATGACATTTGTAACAAACTGAAGACTTTTTAAGGCCTTAAATTTAGAAACCTGAATTTAAGACTTTTTAAGACTTTTTATGGATGCGCGGACACCCTGTGTAAGGTGTGTTGGTGGGCGGAACTCACAGCCTCGTTGGGAGGGGGGAACTCAATCTTCCGGTCGATGCGGCCAGGCCGCAGCAGAGCAGAGTCCAGGATGTCGATCCGGTTGGTGGCCATGATGACCTGGAGGAGAAAGGAGGTGGTTACAGACGGACTTCGACCGCAATGGTGACGACACTGGAGCAGACTTTAGTCCAACCACGCTACATCACCGTTAGTCTGGAGAGCAGACATTAGTCCAACCACGCTACATCACTGTTAGTCTGGAGAGCAGACTTTAGTCCAACCACGCTACATTGCCGTTAGTCTGGAGAGCAGACATTAGTCCAACCATGCTACATCACGGTTAGTCTGGAGAGCAGACATTAGTCCAACCACGCTACATGACTGTCAGTCTGGAGAGTCTGCAGAGCAGACTAACTGATGTAAGTGATATAGCGTGGTTGGACTAAAGTCTGCTCTGCAGACTACATCACTGTTAGTCTGCAGAGCAGACTTTAAAAAGAGAGTAAACGCACACGTATGCGAGTGCGTGCAGGTGTGTGTGCACCTTGATGTTCTTGGTGGCCTCGAAGCCGTCCAGCTGGTTGAGCAGCTCCAGCATGGTCCTTTGCACCTCGCTGTCCCCCCCCGAGCCACCCTCGAGACGCGACGAGCCGATGGAGTCGATCTCGTCCATGAAGATGATGGAGGGGGCGTGCTCGCGGGCCATGACGAAAAGCTCTCGCACCATGCGGGCGCCTGGGAGGAGAAACACAGGGGTTAACATCCTCTGAAAAGAGGATTTTGTCAGAATAATCAGAATATCTTGTTTGAGAATATGGCAACTAGTGGGCAGGAGTCTGAATGTCTTTTAGGTTTAAATTGTGATCAGATGACTAGAGATACACATTAATAACTCCATCTATTTGTAATAAACCAGGTGCTTGACATCACACCACCACTCACCCTCTCCGATGAACTTCTGGACCAGCTCTGAGCCCGACACCCTGATGAAGGTGCAGTCCGTGTGGTGGGCCACGGCTCTGGCCAGCAGGGTCTTCCCTGTGCCAGGAGGGCCGTACAGAAGCACTCCCTGGGGCCGGGGAAGGGACACGCATGACGTTATGCTGCGGTCAACACCGCACTGCAGGGCCATAGCGGTAGCAGCGCTATGACCAAGTGATGCAAGACTATATGGGATGGCTCGCACCCAGAGGGTGTTTCGCATCGATACCACCAAGACTAGAAGTAGCCAAGTTATTTAGCCGTCGTTAAACTAATTAATGTTATTAAGCCCTCATAATACGACAAAATGTAACAGTTATGAAGCCATCAGTCCCACCCAGCTAAGTAATACTATTAAAGTTATTTAGCTGCCAGTCCCGCCCAGCTCTAGTGACACTATGAAATTGAAAGTTACTGTATTAAGTTCTCAGTCCCACCCAGCTCTAGTAACACTATGAAACCATCAGTTATTAAGCTGTCAGTTCCCCCCAGCCCCTGAGGTTTTTCCTGCTTCGTTTCGCCGACCTTTGGCTGTGCGATGCCGAGCGCCTCGAAGAGCTCAGGATGCTTGACCGGCAGCTCGATCACTTCCTTGATCTCCTTGATCTGCTTGTCCAGGCCCCCGATCATCTCGTAGGTGGAGTCGGGCACCTTCTCCACCATCATCAGGGACACCAGGGGGTCTACCTTGTTTGGCAGGATCTTGTGCAGGGTGTAGCTGTCATTACGCAGGGCCACGCGGCAGTTAGGGGTCACCTGGTCAAAAGGGGGTCCATTAGGAACTACTGATGCGTTTAAAAGGAAATCGAGGAACGGTTTGGATGAAGTACCGGTCCATCAGTACATCATCCGAACCGTTTTGGTCGCCGTGTCTGAGGATGTGTGGTTGCTGTCCAAGCAGGGCTCAAGACTAACTTTTTTTATTTGGTTGCACCCTGAAAGAATTGGTTTCACCTTTTCTTTTGCCGATTCTTAGGCCCCGTCCACACGGAGACGATTTTTGGTGAAACCACCTAAGTCTTGTGCGTTTCGGTCGACCGTCCAGATGGAGCCGGCGGATCCGGTGCCCGAAACCGCACATTTCTGAAGCCACTCTCGGAGGTTGTTTCAAAACTATGTGTCGACGCCTGACACGCAAATGATGACGTCATTAGCCCCCCCACCAGCTGGGTGACGTCAGAGTTGCGTTGAATTTTTTATTTATTATTTTATTTTTAAAGATGGATTGAATTTATATAGCGCTTTTCTAGACACTCAAAGATGCTTACAGTGAAGGGGGGACCTCACGAACCACCATCAAAGAAAGCCCCTTGATCAATTTAATTACTAACTGTACATTAAAAAGTACTTCTGCTCACTTTACAAGGTTGAATCTCCTCGTGACTGAATGTTTGTAAACAGCCCGCAGGCTGTATGCGCGAAGGCTTGATGCGCTCCACTTTTTTCTGTGGAGAACCAGCGCCTTAATTATTTACTACAGCGTTTCTACAGCTCGATGCGGTTTCTCAATGACTCCGTCTTTACGGGGATATTCCTGAACCGCATAAAACGAAATCGGATCGTTGATGCCCGTTTCGGCGTATTTCCATGTCATGTACAGTACCATCCATCTGTCGTTTTTTTTTAAAAAACATTCTCAAATGCCTTTGCCACTGCTCTTTTTTCCTGTACAGCGAGTGCCTGGACATCTGTCCTCACCAGCCAACTACTCACGCTCCACCTCCTATGTTCCTTCATCTACAATAGAGCATTTCCTTGCATGCATCCACGCTAGAACTTCAAGCCCTGCTCCAAACCAGGGCGCATGTGGCAGCACCATCACCTCTTTAAACACAGGACAGGACCTAACCGGGGCCCATATGGCAGCACCATCACCATATATATACACACACACACACACACACACACACACACACACACACACACACACAATACATATACACACACACACACACACACACACACACACACAGCTAAAAAAATAAAAGGGAAAACTTAAACAACACAATGTAACTCCAAGTCAATCACACTTCCGTGAAATCAAACTGTCCACTTAGGAAGCAACACTGACAATCAATTTCACATGCTGTTGTGCAACTGGAATAGACAACAGGTAGAAATGATAGGCAATTAGCAAGACACCCCCAATAAAGGAGTGGTTCTGCAGGTGGTGACCACAGACCACTTCTCAGTTCCTATGCTTTCTGGCTGATGTTTTGGTCACTTTAGAATCCTGGCGGTACTTTCACTCTAGTGGTAGCATGAGACGGAGTCTACAACCCACACAAGTGGCTCAGATAGTGCAGCTCATCCAGGATGGCACATCAATACGAGCTGTGGGACGAAGGTTTGCTGTGTCTGTCAGCGTAGTGTCCAGAGCATGGAGGCGCTACAAGGAGACAGGCCAGTACATCAGGAGACGTGGAGGAGGCCGTAGGAGGGCAACAACCCAGCAGCAGGACCGCTACCTCCACCTTTGTGCAAGGAGGAACAGGAGGAGCACTGCCAGAGCCCTGCAAAATAACCTCCAGCAGGCCACAAATGTGCATGTGTCTGCTCAAATGGTCAGAAACAGACTCCATGAGGGTGGTATGAGGGCCCAACGTCCACAGGTGGGGGGGTTGTGCTTACAGCCCAACACCGTGCAGGACGTTTGGCATTTGCCAGAGAACACCAAGATTGGCAAATTCGCCACTGGCGCCCTGTGCTCTTCACAGATGAAAGCAGGTTCACACTGAGCACATGGACAGACGTGACCGAGTCTGGAGACGCTGTGGAGAACGTTCTGCTGCCTGCAACATCCTCCAGCATGACCGGTTTGGCGGTGGGTCAGTAATGGTGTGAGGTGGCATTTCTTTGGGGGGCCTCACAGCCCTCCATGTGCTCGCCAGAGGTAGCCTGACTGCCATTAGGTACCGAGATGAGATCCTCAGACCCCTTGTGAGACCATATGCTGGTGCGGCTGGCCCTGGGTTCCTCCTAATGCAAGACAATGCTAGACCTCATGTGGCTGGAGTGTGTCTGCAGTTCCTGCAGTGGCCCGCCCGTTCCCCAGACCTGAATCCAATTGACCCTTCGCTAAGCCCCGCCCCCCTTAGTTACTGTTGCTATGTCTGTCAAGCTTTCGCTCCTAGCAAAAGAAATATGGCTTTTTCAATGATACCATCAACACAATTTCCAAAGGAAATCACCTCACATTTTTGGAAAAACGGTTCTGATATATCAGAGAGAAGCCGACAGGGAAGGGTCTGCAGTATGCGTTTGAGGGATATATCCACAATATCGTCTGCTGGCTGACGATACACCGGTTGTATTTGTTTACAGCGCGCCAGGATATTGTTCCCATATAGTGGGATTGATTTATACCCTGGAGCTCATAAACAGACAGCAAGAAAGCCCAACGAAGTCCTGCACAAGTGTGCCACAACAATGGCATAAACCGAGGAGTAATAAAATAAAAGCTGTGCCCATATCATCCGTAGTGGTCGCAAAAGCCAGACGTGACCGCAAACGGAGACCTATTGATTGCCACTACACAGGGAGCAGGTAAACTTACATGTATTAAGGATATTATTTAGGTTTCATTGGTTGTGAGTCTCACTCTTTTGTTATGATAATACAGATGATGGCACTCTTATAACATACGTTTCTTTTATTAATCTTTCCGTGATTCAGCTGTTGATGTGGTCTTCCACACTGCTTTATCCACGTGTTGCACCTCTCTTCTTGGGGCTTGGGCTTGGGGAAGGGGAAAAATTGGACACGACCTTCGACACTTTGAGCGTATCGGGTGTCGGATTTACAGGTCCCGTATGCGCACCGCTTCGGCATATTAGCATCTGCTGAAAGCTTGACAGACATCTCGGTTGCTACACACGGTTGCTAACGTAGGATTGGTCAGTGGCTGTTTAGGGGAGGGGCTTAGCGAAGGGTCAATTGAGCACATCTGGGACATCATGTCTCGCTCCATCCACCAACGCCACGTCGCACCACAGACTGTTCAGGAGTTGGGGGATGCTTTAGTCCAAGT
>OLKM01001399.1:38881-93881 GCA_900291075.1 Melanogrammus aeglefinus | reverse complement strand
CGGTATTTTCGGTACGTTTCCTTGAACGCTGAGGAGCGCTGGCTGGCTCCTGGGACCTTCTGATTGGCTCACATACCCCGTCCTGAAGCGATGCGACAGCGACGCGAGCGAGCGAGGAAAAGTGACGAGGTGTCACACCTCGTCCTGACATACAGCGAGCGAGCGAAACGGCGACGACAACTCGCGCGAGGGTGTCCTGATATGCAGCGTGACGATTTTGTCGCGAGTGTATTTTATTGGTTAAGAATCCAAACCAATCAAATCATCGAGGGATGTAAACACATTCAACAGGAAGCAGCGTGTACTTTATCAACCAATAAGAAGTGTTTAGGGGCGGGACACCGCCGCGAAATGTCGTCCAGATAGAGACAACGCGAGCGATAAATTCAGGGTTGAGCGACATCGCTGGACGGCGCGACGGCGCTCGCGGCACGTCAGGACAGGCTCATTGAAAAGTACACATTCTAGCCAGCTGTCAAGCAATTGACAGCTGCTGTCAAGCAATTAAATATTTAATCCCGATTGATCGTTAACTCGTGATTAATCACACATTTTTTTCTAATGTAGATATCCCTTGATTTCGTGCTGCTAGCCTTTTAGTGAGATCAGAGTGTTGAGAAGGACAGTAATAAAATATATTTGGTTACATGGATATAAGAAGAGAGACCGGCAGCAAATTCAATCCGGTCCACTTGACATCGGGGAGGTGCATGACAGCGGTAGGCCTATAGTTAAACTTCAATAATCCGGGCTTTTATTTGTTTCAATCACAAAATTCTTTCTCAGCAAAGATGGGAAATACTAACATTTATTATTTAAAGCAGTATGAATATTCCTACCATACGTAGGCCTATACGCATTACCAGGCTATCGAATAAGGCCCACACACACGCCCACACACGGTGGCGGAGTGTTAATCGGGAGAATTCCCGGTGGGCCGTTAACGTTTCAGGGCTGTCGGGCTGATTACTGCGGGATAACAATTTTCCGTTCATAAAAGTTCCTTGCAGTGCCGTCCGACAGCCTGAGCTGTGCACCCGCAACCGCTCTACTCATTCAACGCAACACTCAACTGTCAACGTTGCAACCAATTCGATTTTGTCTAGAGGGGAGTACCTGAGCGGCCCCTCCCGAAGTGGTACAGCCCAGGTGAAAAGCGATTGGCCAGAAAGACGTATCAGCTAATGACAACATTGAACTCTCGTGCAGGCTCGAACAGAGTGACCCACAAACACACACACACTTTTAAGAAGTTTTTCAGCCGCTCCGTATCCTTGCTTGCCGCAACATTTTTGTGCAGCGTTGCTGGTTGTTTTGTTTCCGGTGTAGCTAGATCTGGTATGGCGTTGTCAATTTTCTAACGTGAATTGCTGTTGCTAGACAGCAGGTGAAAAAAGTACAACGTCTGCCAAGCCAAAAGAGCGTTAATTGCGCAATAAAAAAATATACGCCTTTAAAATTGGTTTGCGGATCAAAAACAGTGACCCAAAATCATGATATCAACTGAACCGGAATACAAAATATATTTTGTAGCTACTCCACATTGGTTCTTGTTTTCAGCCTAACTTGTACGCACTTGTTCACATTAGATTAAATTGTTGAACTAAATGTAAATAAAAAACCACAGCTACATTCCAGAAAGATCCACACAAGAACAGCACTTACATCATTGATGTCAATGTTCTTGTCCACATCCACAACAAACTTGCCCTCTGGGTGCACCTGCCGGGGGAGAAGAGAGGAAAGTTAATACCTGATAGTCCCCTCCCTAGAACCAAACCACATGGTTACAGATGGTTGAAAGCTGATGCAATTAATTGCAAACATTCAACTTGAAATAGATTACAAAGCCAACCAGTATTAAATGGACTAAATTACATATTTACACTACTCTCACACAGTGTTGGAAACGTTACTTTACTCTATAATGAAAGTAACACTGAACCAGGGAAAGTAAATATTTGCGTTACTGAATTTTTTTTTAAAAGTTACTATAGGTCAAAGAATTTCAGCCAAGGGTGTGTTCTGATTACGCAGTTTATTCAATCAATTCATAGTAAAGCACTGCATTTAACGTACAGTAACAGTAACGGCTTTGTAACGACGGAAACAGTTAGATCGATTATCCCATTACTGAAATAATAACGCCGTTACCATACGTTGTTCTTTTAAACGGCGTTATTACAAACACTGCTCACACATACTCATGCTTTAGATTAAAAAAAAATATGTGAGGGATTGAATCCCTACCTTGACGAGCACTTTCTTTTTGTCCATGGCACGGACCACCTCTCCCACGTACGAGCCCTGCTCCTGCAGCAGCTGCAGCTCCTCCCGCAGCAAACGCACTGTAACACAGCACGCAAAACCCTTAGCCTAGCGCAGAAAACAAACTGTAATACAGCACGCAAAACCCTTAGCCTAGCGCAGAAAACAAACTAACACAGCACGCAAAACCCTTAGCCTAGCACAGCAAACAAACTAATACAGCAGGCAAAACCCTTAGCCTAGCACAGCAAACAAACTAATACAGCAGGCAAAACCCTTATCATAGTGCAGCACTGTAACAGCACGCAAAACCCTTAGCATAGCGCAGAAAACAAACTGTAATACAGCACGCAAAACCCTTAGCCTAGCGCAGAAAACAAACTGTAACACGGCACGCAAAACCCTTAGCCTAGCACAGCAAACAAACTAATACAGCAGGCAAAACCCTTAGCCTAGCACAGCAAACAAACTAATACAGCAGGCAAAACCCTTATCGTAGTGCAGCACTGTAACAGCACGCAAATCCCTTAGCCTAGCACAGAAAATGCACTGTAACACAGCAGGCAAAACCCTTAGCCTAGCGCAGAATACAAACTAATACAGCAGGCAAAACCCTTAGCCTAGCGCAGCACTGTAACAGCACGCAAAAACTCTTAGCCTAGCGCAGAAAATGCACTGTAACACAGCACGCAACACCCTTAGCCTAGCGCAGAAAACAAACTAATACAGCAGGCAAACCCCTTAGCCTAGCGCAGCAAACACACTAACACAGCACGCAAAACCCATAGCCTATCGCAGAAAACAAACTAACAGCACGCAAAACCCTTAGCCTATCGCAGAAAACAAACTGTAACACAGCACGCAAAACCCTTAGCCTAGCGCAGAAAATGCACTGTAACACAGCAGGCAAAACCCTTAGCCTAGCGCAGAATACAAACTAATACAGCAGGCAAACCCCTTAGCCTAGCGCAGCAAACACACTAACACAGCACGCAAAACCCATAGCCTATCGCAGAAAACAAACTAACAGCACGCAAAACCCTTAGCCTATCGCAGAAAACAAACTGTAACACAGCACGCAAAACCCTTAGCCTAGCGCAGAAAACAAACTGTAACGCAGCACGCAAAACCCTTAGCCTAGTGCAGAAAACAAACTGTAATACAGCAGGCAAAACCCTTAGCCTAGCGCAGCAAACGCACTGTAACACAGCACGCAATACCCTTAGCCTAGCGCAGAAAACAAACTAATACAGCAGGCAAAACCCTTAGCCTAGCACAGCAAACACACTGTAATACAGCAGGCAAAACCCTTGGCCTAGCGCAGAAAACGCACTGTAACACAGCATAGGGCTGAGCGATTAATCAAATTTTTATTGCGATTTCAGCGTCAAACGATCACAATAATATACTAATATATAATATAATAATATACACAATAATAATAATCGATTTTTTCGACAGAACAGCTGGATACATATCTGTATATTACTTGAGATTGAAACATTTTCTTAGTGACCATTTTGTGTAATTTTTTAAGGCGAAATTTCAAAGTTCTCAGTTACGTTTTTTATGGGAGAGACATGCTGAATGAATACAACATGTTTTCAAACTCAAAAATAATCGTTTAGTTCAGGGGTTCTCAACTGGCCTCACTGTGGGACCCACATTTTCCCATGGTCATTAAGCCGCGACCCACTTTTATAGTCCTTCACACTACGCAAATGTATTTATTAAAAAGCATTTTAAAACTCAAAAGTCTTTAACATAAATATACTTGTTTTTATTGAACAAAGTGCGTTTCAAAACACCAGAGAACCATGAAATAAGTTTTAAACATGAACACAAAAGAAGATACATGAAGACAAAAGTGAATATCAATATGAACAAGACCCACAAAACAAAAAAGGTCCATGCATTCAGGCGACATGAGGAATACCATGACAAGTGAATACAATTTATATTTAGGCCTATTTAGAAATAATAAGGAATTTAGGAGGACCATTAAAACTGCATGGACAAAAGGTAAATAAAATAAATATCAAAAAATGAATAAAGATCTACCAAACAAGATCTATTCACCTAACCTGCCATTTGGGAAGTCAGTGAAACAGCTGGGGGTTTGATTTATTCTTGATCAGAGTTTCAAAGTCTGGAAGGACAGTAGATAGAGCTACCCTCAGATCATGCTCAGTGTCCAGTCTGTTTCTCTGTTTAGATTTGAGCTGCAACAAGGTGGAAAAGCCACTTTCACACAGATAGGTTGTGCTGAATGGTAGGAGCGTTTTGACGGTAAGAGTCGCGAGGGTTGGATACTCACTCATCACATCGCTGCACCAGAAGTGGGAAAGGGTTACCTCGCCAAATCGCCTTTTCAATGTCTGGTCACATGACAGCTCCACCAGCTGATGCTCTTCGTTGCTCGGCAACGTGACGCTTTCCATGTCGATGCGGAAGGGGTCGCGTATCCAAGCATCGTTAACTCTAAATTTCTCAGGGAAGTAGATTTCAAACCGAGCTTTAAGTTTATCAAGGTGCGCACTGAGGGTTTTTTTCTTGTCATTTTTGGCCGCAGTGTCCAGCTGCTGTACCTCATGGCAAGCATTGGGAAACATGACCAGTCTGTCTTTGGATAAATGATTTACCCACAGTTTGATCTTCTTCTGGAACGCAGCGATTTTGTCGGACTGTTCAAAAATATTGTGTCCTCTGCCTTGCATAGACACATTCAATGCGTTGAGGTGCTCAAACACATCGGCAAGATATGCAACTCGTGCCAGCCAGACTTCGTTGTTAAACAGTTCAGCATATGGGGAGTTATTCTCTGAGAGGAAGGTGGCGATTTCAGTTTTAAGTTCAAAAAAACGTGACAACACCTTACCCCGCGATAGCCAGCGGACCTCTGAGTGATACAACACTTGCATGTGCTCGGAACCCAAGTCTTTACACAGCTTCAAGAAGCAGCGGCTGTTTTTTGCACTTTGCACTTTTTACACGTTTTATGTGGTTCACCACTTTGATGCCATCTTTCAAAGCCTCGTCAAGCTCCGGCACCATATCCTTGGCTGCCAGCGCTTCACGGTGCAAAAAGCAGTGGTTCCACATCGGATTTGGTGCTCTCTCCAGAATTTGCTTCACCACACCAGAATGTTTCCCGGTCATGGCAGCTGCGCCATCAGTGGTGATTCCCACGCAATATTCCCAGCTAAGGCCCACTGAGCTCAAATACATGTCCACACTGTTGAAAATGTCCTCTGCCCTTGTAGTGGTAGGGAGATCTCTGCTGCAGAGAAACTGTTCCTGCAAATCACCATCCAATGTGTGTCTTACTACACCAACAAAATGGCATGGTTCGATGTATCAGTGGATTCGTCCATCTGCAGGGCATAGTAGGGGCTTGCTTGGACGCGGGCTGTGGTCTATTCTTTAATATTGACAGACATGTCATGGATACGTCGGGCTATTGTGTCCACGGACAGCGGTATGGTTTTCAGCTTGTCTGCCGCTGATTGACCCATCACCTCTCACCATATCCATGGCTGCCGATAAAATAAGCTCTTCGGCTATTGTGTGGGGTTTCTTCGCCTTCACAATGCGGTGAAAGACATGTCAAATATAGGATACGCATTAAAAAACAAAAAAAATTTGACCAGCTGTTCGCGACCCATCCAGAACGGGTCCGCGACCCACTTTTGGGTCGCGACCCACCAGTTGAGAATCACCGGTTTAGATAATCATGATTTCAATATTGACCAAAATAATCGTGATTATGATTTTTTCAATAATCGAGCAGCCCAAATACAGCAGGCAAAACCCTTAGCCTAGCACAGCAAAGGTGTTGGCTACACAGAATTATGTTATGACAATCATGGAGAAGTTTCCACTGTATACTTAAAATGGCCACTCTGATAGACAAACAGAAAATCACTACATTGAAGTATCTGGCAATGTAAAGTATGGCATCAGACAAACTAATTTCCCTTTCTCTAAAAAAAGACGTGTCCTACAAATTTGGGCATCACGTGACGTGAGACAGTATCTTTATGTAGACACAATACCATTTGCAGACCATAATAGGGGTGTGCATGGGTACACGTGTAACCTGTTAGTAAATCATAACCGTTTCGGAAAAAAATAAATAAATCAGTAAACAAAAAACGTAAAAAAATACAATTAATCACTGCGCCATTGTTTCAATGGGAATCGCGAGGGTCCATACTTTCAACATAAAGTTTACATATTTATAATATGGAATTCGTCCCAGCATTTATACCACAGATACTCTTGGGTCTATAGCATATAACCACGTTGTCTGATTACAGTTTAATTCATTTTTCACAAATTACCAGCCCTCGTTTTGAAGAATAATCACCGCGTCATTCGTTTCAATTGGAATCGCGACAGTCTATACTTTCAACATAAAGTGTACAGATTGATCATTTGAAATTCGTCCCAGCCTTTATACCACAGATACTATAGGGTCTATAGCATATAACCGCGTTTTCTGATTACAGTTTAATGTAACAGGCTGACAACATCCTAATTAACACCGCAACTGCAAATTAACCACACAGAGATAACCATGGCAGCCGGTCAAACACATTTTCTTTTGCGACTGCAGTCAACTTAAAAGAAAACACATAAATTCATTATTAAAAAAAAAAAACGGTTAACAGTGTACACGAAAAAAAAAAAGGGTTGTGTAACCTTTTACAATTTTTTGTGACAGTTCACACCCCTAGACTATAAAGGTTTTTTTTGATTAATCGAACCGCCTTAAGAACGCTGCGGTACAAACTATTTCAGTTTCAGCAGTATGACATACCTTTAGCGTTGAGCTCATTTCTCTGTGCCTGCAGACGCCTCAGATTCTGGCTCTTGTCGTTCACAGTCAGCTGGATTGACAGCGAGAATTAGAGTTAAAATGGATATTTGAGTCAACACGTCAAATAATTCATACAAGAGAAGGGATACAAACACATTACACGTGTCGCTCACCTGGAGTTCTTCTATTTTGGACAGGTAATATTGTCGGAGGCCGGACCCTCCTTTGCAGTCTCCCGTTTCCATCTGCCAGAAGTGAAGAAAGGCAATAATGAAAGAGCAGATTAAGACCCCCAAACTCCCCATCTCTGAACAGTAACGCTACAGAGCTTCAGGCACTCGCATTGGAAATCAGAAAACTAGTTTGTATTATAGGTTTACTTTTATAAATAGTGATAGTGATGTGATTTGGCACTAAAGTGATAGCGATGTAGACTTGTATAAATAATGATAGTGATGTAGTAGACTTTGTATTAAAGTGATAGTGATGTGGACTTGGAATTAAAGTGATAGTGATGTAGACTTAGAATTAAAGTGATAGTGAGGTAGACTTGGAATTAAAGTCACAGTGAGGTAGACTGGTATAAATAGCGATAGTGATGTAGACTTCAATAATGATGTACTTTTCTAAATAGTGATAGGGATGAAGGCTTGTATAAATAATGAAAGTGATGAAGGCTTGTATAAATAGTGAAATTGATGCAGACGGTAGTATAAATAGTGGTAGTCATGTATACTTTGTATAGTTATAGTGATGTATACTTCGTATAAATAGGGATAGTGATGTATACATGGTATAAAATGTGATGGTGATGTATACTTGTAATAAAGTGATAGTGATGTATTCTTGGAATAAATAGTCAGTGATGTAGAATTGTATAAAAGTGATAGTGATGTATACTTGTAGGTACAATGAATTGAGATCACGTCATACGTGGAAGACGGGTTGTTTTTGGACAGCAGGACCAACCAGACTCACCATACACACATATTGTGTACACTCAATACGTTTCATTTCTACAACAGGTTGATCTGTACAGCAGAAACATGCCCAGTGGCTCTGAGGTGTTAGCCTGTGTTGACACTAGCATGCTAGCTACCATGATACAGCAAACAGCGTAGATCTGCCTTCATTAACCCTGTTAACACACAGTCCGTCACGTAACGCCTCGCCCGCCGCCTCATGTGTAACGCTACATGTCTAGCCTGGCTTGGAGAAAAATCAGCAAGGATGATGCATTTTAAATAAAATAAAGACACTTACATGATCAACTCCGTCCACGTCCATCTTCATCTTGAAGGTTCTACTTCCGCCGCAGACCCGCACATCCGGTTTATCCTTCCGAAGACATCCTTTGACTGTTGCCCACGGCGCCCCCTACAGGCGGTGAAACCCTTCACGTTCTCAAATGGGTCTCACGCCCACCCACAGACCCAGAGTATTACAGTATATATGCATAATATAATAGTATTTTTTTTTATATAGGAGTGTATAATTGTAGTGTATTGATTAATCAAGACGAATCCAATGCATTAGGTGCAGAATGGAATGTGTACAGCATGCAATTACAGTAAAGCCTTTGTTGTAACGAGAGTCAGATACAGGTTTGACCAGTCTGGCTAATTTATAACTGTCCTATGAAACCTCCAAAAACAGCTAGTCTGGGCATGAATACGGCCACATGAAAGCCTATTATATTACAACAAGTAGCACGTAAAAACAGTGTCAGACGGTAATGTTTTTTTAGTGGTTAAACATTGAATCTTTATAACACCAGCTAGTACTCTCATAGGGTGAGAATACACAACAGAAAGCAACATAAATGAGAAATAGATTAAAAATAAAGTAAGTAAAACCGAAGACAATAACCACAAAAGTATCGTCATTAATATCTTCATCATCCCTCCCTATGTTACATCTATTAAGGTTCTGGAATTGCACTAACAATACAATCCTGCAAAGTTACCTGCAAAAGAAAACAGTATAGGATATATAGTGAAGAAAATAAGTATTTGAACACCCTGCTGATGGTAGGTGCATGTCCACTGTGCGAGAGATAATCTAAAAAGAAAAAACCAGAAATCACAATCTATGATTTTTTTAACAATTTATTCGTGTGATACAGCTGAAAATAAGTATTTGAACACCAACGTTAATATTTGGTAGAGAAGCCTTTGTTTGCAATTACAGAGGTCAAACATTTTTGATTTCGGCCCCCTCCTCCACACACAGATCTTCTCTAGATCAGTCAGGTTTCTGGGCTGTCGCTGAGAAACACAGAGTTTCAGCTCCCTCCAAAGACTTTCAATTGGATTTAGGTCTGGAGACTGGCTAGGCCACTCTAGAACCTTGATATGCTTCTTACGAAGCCACTCTTTGGTTTTCCTGGCTGTGTGCTTTCGGTCATTGTCATGTTGGAAGATCCAGCCACGACTCATCTTCAATGATCTGACTGAGGGAAAGAGGTTGTTCCCCAAAATCTCACAATACATGGCTGCAGTCATCCTCTCCTTAATACAGTACAGTCGTCCTGTACCATAAGCAGAAAAAAACCCCCAAAGCATGATGCTACCACCCCCATGCTTCACAGTAGGGATGGTGTTCTTGGGATGGTACGCATCATTCTTCTTCCTCCAAACACGCTTAGTGGAATTATGACCAAAAAGGTCCATTTTGGTCTCATCTGACCACAAAACTTTCTCCCATGACTCCTCTGGATCATCCAAATGGTCATTGGCAAACTTAAGACAGGCCTTAACATGTGCTGGTTTAAACAGGGGAACCTTCCATGCCATGCATGATTTCAAACCATGACGTCTTAGTATTACCAACAGTGACCATGGAAACGGTGGTCGGAGCTCTTTTCAGGTCATTGACCAAGTCCTGCCGTGTAGTTCTGGGCTGATTTCTCACCTTTCTTAGCATCATTAAGACCCCACGAGGTGATATCTTGCATGGGGCTCCACTCCGATTGAGATTGACCGTCATGTTTAGCTTCTTCCATTTTCTAATGATTGCTCCAACAGTGGACCTTTTTTCACCATGCTGCTTGGCATTTCTCCGTAGCCCTTTCCAGCCTTGTGGAGTTGTACAAGTTTGTCTCTGGTGTCTTTGGACAGCTCTTTGCTCTTAGCCATGCTGAATGTTTGGGTCTTACTGATTGTATGGGGAGGACAGGGGTCTTTATGCAGCTAACGACCTCACACAGGTGCATCTGATTCAGGATAATACAGTGGAGTGGAGGAGGACTTTTAAAGGCGGACTAACCGGTCTTTGAGGGTCAAAATTCTAGCTGATAGACAGGTGTTCAAATACGAATAAATAGTTTAAAAAAAATCATAGATTGTGATTTCTGGATTTTTCTTTTTAGATTATCTCTTACACAGTGGACATGCACCTACCATGAAAATTTCAGACCCCTCCATGATTTCTAAGTGGGAGAACTTGCAAAATAGCAGGGTGTTCAAATACTTATTTTCTTCACTGTATAAGTCAATTTCATAATAATTTGTGACAGAATCTTCTGCTTGGATATTTTATTAAAATATATCAAAAAGGTGTAAAAAGATAATATGGTTCATTTGATGAACCATAAAACACAAACATTTCTCATTAACATTTATATGAAAAAAATAAAGAACTTAAACAGCACCACTTCACAAAGTCCAAACGGTTTCAAGGACAGCTTTAGACAGTGCTACAACGTGGACCGTTTAGACCCATCCAAGGGTCCGGCTAGCTTCACAATTCCTTCCCCAAACATAGAACGATTCCAAAACACGGCGAACCACGGATCGAGATGGTTCATTACTACAATGTGATTGCATTTACATTCCTGTGTAATCAAAAGTGGTTCCACCTCAGGGGATACAACTCAAGCGTTACAGCTTCCAGGAAGCCCCCCAGACTAAGCCTAGCATGAACTCCCTTTCCTGGCTTGGAGACATGGACACTCAACGCAACACACTGGCAACATTCAAGTGGTACAAAAAAATCTCAATCCCTCCACTCTATTGAGTCAGAACAGCTGGACACAAGTGGACCCCCCTAAAAACAGATTTTCACAAAGAATACAAAAGAACCCTCCATAGATGCCTTTGAATATTGTTGTATATTGCATTACAGAGTTGTTAAGAAATAAAAAAATCAGTAGATAAACCAAACTGTTTAAACAATCACAAACATGTACATAACATTGCAATAAAGTGGATATATCTGATATAAACAACAATTTCACTCGCTGATATGACAAAATGTTGGCTTGGATTTCCCTCTACAGAGTATGGCTTTTCCAAAGTAGGACCAACACAAGACAACTGTTGCTGATCGCACGCGCACAAAAATCGCTGGAAAGAAAGCACCACTGCCTCAGCACACCGTACCACAGACATATGAGACGAGGCCAAGTCGGCCTGAACCTGGCTTCGGTTCAACATTAAAAAGTGAATAAAGCATGTCAAACAACTTTTTATATATTTCATATATAAAATTACAGAATGGCCCCAAAAAGTATGCGGTCAAATTATTATCATGGGACTAGAAACCATGGCAACGGGTGAGATAACCACGGAAACGCTGCAGGCCTGGGTTCCACAAGATAACCATATAAGACGTGAGCTTGTATGGCAATTGAAAGCAAAAATCGGATTAAGGATTACACAAAAGAACAAATCTAGCAGAAACACTGAACGTGTGGAAATCCCAAAAAGAGGAAGTGAAGGCCTGAGAAATCTAGAACGCTGGACCGGCCTTGTGCTCAAGTGAGCCGAATGCCCAACACTTGCTCCAGCTCCTGCCTCCGCTGCTGCACCTGAAACAGAAGACAGAGTCAAGATCCACAGAGTCTAGATTCAAACACAGTTTAGATCAGCCTTCATGATAAAAAGGGCCACAACTTTTCATCATCACCATCAGAAGGCCACATGACCACACACTTCAACTAATCGGATATGATAGAAGCTACAAAATAATTCTAAATAAGAACAAAATATTTGTATAAATATATGCCTGTAGCCACGTGAGTGATAGTATTTCTTCCAGTACAAGTGGCTCATATACATCATCCAATGATGGCACAAAACACTGAGAAACAGTGGCCCAAAATTAAGTCATAAATCATACATTCAGTGCAGTAGTTATAGTGGTGACTTAAAGGACAATTCCGGTATTTTTAACATTGAGCCCCCTTTCTGGTTTGTCTAGGATGAAATGGAGTGGTTAACACTGACATTTTTAATATTGGTCCTGTCTCGAGTAATTTGCTAATTTCGAATCCCCCCAGGCTGCTTCATAATGGCTGGCTATGGGCCTTCACAAACACCCCTTAACCTTCGTTTTCAGAATTGTGAAACTCATCGAGTGGTGTTCGTTGATGTTCCTCATCAACGTAGCGAAATACAGTTTGTCGTGTTTTATTTGGCATTTTGTAAATGAAACCGAAACCGGACCGGAAAGAGGGGGGTTGGTTGTAGTCTTCACTCGTTTCTAGCCCTACTGTTGATACGGAGAACCGCGGAAAAAGACTACAACCCCCCCTTTCCGAACACCAAGATTAGCAAATTCGCCACTGGCACCTTGTGCTCTTCACAGATGAAAGCAGGTTCACACTGAGCACATGTAACACGTGACAGAGTCTGGAGACGCCGTGGAGAACGTTCTGCTGCCTGCAACATCCTCCAGCATGACCGGTTTGGCGGTGGGTCAGTAATGGTGTGAGGTGGCATTTCTTTGGGGGGGCCGCACAGCCTGACTGCCTTTAGGTACCGAGATGAGATCCTCAGACCCCTTGTGAGACCATATGCTAGTGCGGTTGGCCCTGGGTTCCACCTAATGCAAGACAATGCTAGACCTCATGTGGCTGGAGTGTGTCTGCAGTTCCTGCAAGACGAAGGCATTGATGCTCTGGACTGGCCCGCCCGTTCCCCAGACCTGAATCCAATTGAGCACATCTGGGACATCATGTCTCGCTCCAACCACCAACGCCACGTCGCACCACAGACTGTCCAGGAGTTGGCGGATGCTTTAGTCCAGGTCTGGGAAGAGATCTCTCAGAAGACCATCCCCCACCTCATCAGGAGCATGCCCAGGCGTTGTAGGAAAGTCATACGGGCACGTGGAGGCCACACACACTACTGAGCCTCATTTTGAATTGTTTTAAGGACTTAAGGACTTTAAGGACTTAAGGATTACATCAAAGTTGGATCAGCCTGTAGTGTGTTTTTCCACTTTAATTTTGAGTGTGACTCCAAATCCAGACCTCCATGGGTTAATGAATTTGATTTCGATTGATATTTTTTGTGTGATTTTGTTGTCAGCACATTCAACTATGTAAAGAAAAAAGTATTTAATAAAAATATTTCATTCATTCAGATCTAGGATGTGTTATTTTAGTGTTCCCTTTATTATTTTGAGCAGTGTATATATATATATATATATATATATATATATATATATATATTATATATATATTATATATATGATAGTGTATATATATATATATATATATATATATATATATATATATAGAGAGAGAGAGATATACATGAAACTGACAAAAGTAATAAATAAAAAAATACTGAAAATTAACCAATGAAAATCAGACATTGCTTTTGAAATGTGGTTCAACAGAATCATTTTAAAAAACAAACTTATTAAACAGGCCTGGACAAAAATGATGGTACCCTTAACTTAATATTTTGTTGCACAACCTTTTGATCAAACGATCACTGCAATCAAACGATTTTTGTAACTGTCAATGAGACTTTCGCACCTGTCAACAGGTATTTTGGCCCACTCTTCATTAGCAAACTGCCCCAGTTGTCTCAGGTTTGAAGGGTGCCTTCTCCAGATGGCACGTTTCAGCTCCTTCCACAGATGTTCAATAGGATTTAGATTAGGGCTCATAGAAGGCCTTTCAGAATAGTCCAATGTCTTGCTCTTAGCCATTCTTGGGTGTTTTTAGCTGTGTGTTTTGGGTCATTATCTTGTTGGAGGACCCATGACCTGTGACTGAGACCAAGCTTTCTGACACTAGGCAGCACATTTCTCTCCAGAATGCCTTGATAGTCTTGAGATTTCATTGTACCCTGCACAGATTCAAGACACCCTGTGCCAGATGCAGCAAAGCAGCCCCAGAACATAACTGAGCCTCCTCCATGTTTCACAGTAGGGACAGTGTTCTTTTCTTGGTATGCTTCATTTATGAGTCTGTGAACTTAGAGCTGATGTGCCTTGCCAAAAAGCTCAGTTTTGTCTCATCTGTTCATAGGACATTCGCCCAGAAGCTTTGTGGCTTGTCAATATGCATTTTGGCAAATTCCAGTCTCTCTTTTTTTTTTATGATTTGCTTTCAACAGTGGTGTCCTCCTTTGTCGTCTCCCATGAAGTCCACTTTGGCTCAAACAACGACGGTGTGATCTGACCCTGATGTACCTTGACCTTGGAGTTCTCCTTTCATTTCTTTGGAGGTTGTTCTGGGCTCTTTGGTTACCATTCTTATTATCCTTCTCTTCATTTTGTCATCAATTTTCCTCCTGCGGCCACGTCCAGGGAGGTTGGCTACAGTCCCATGGACCTTAAACTTTTGAATAATATCTGAAACTGTAGTCACAGGAACATCTAGCTGCTTGGAGATGGTCTTATAGCCTTTACCTTTTACATGCTTGTCTATAATTTTCTTTCTAATCTCCTGAGACAACTCTCTCCTTCGCTTCCTGTGGTCCATCTTCAGTGTGGTACACACCATATCACCAAACAGCACAGTGACTACTTTTCACCCTTTAAATAGGCAGACTGACTGATTACAAGTTTGAAGACACCTGTGATGCTAATTAGAGGACACACCTTAGCATAACATTTCCCTATGGTCAAATTATTTTCTATCTTTTCTAGGGGTACCATCATTTTTGTCCAGGCCTGTTTCATTAGTTTGTTTTTTTTACAATTATTGTGTTGAACAACAATTCAAAAGCAATGTCTGATTTTCATTGGTTAATTTTCAGTAATTTTTATTTATTATTACTTTTGTCAGTTTCAAGTTATTTCAGTGACCATTGAGGGTTTTCGTTTCATTAACAGAAGGGTACCAACAATTCTGTCCATGTGTGTATATATCAGGGATGGGCAAAGATCGTCGAATAGTCGAAGTCACGACTTCATCTCTCCGTTCACTCTCATGTGCCTTCACAACTTCTAAGCATATTTCCTTGACCCCTGTCAGGGAAAGTGGATTTATTTTTTTCACTCCGCAAGTAGTCCGGTAACTTCAATCCTATCGTCCTCGGTTGCTAAGCGACGTCAACGTCTTCGGCAAACTATTTCTCTGGTGATCAAAACTATGAATGCTGGTAACAAATAAATTGTAAACCACCGTGTGAAGATATTTTTTTGGCCATAGTTTCCGTGTGCTAAAGATGTGTCTAGTTCACCGTCATGCAGGCTGTGTTCAGTAAAATAAATAGCGATTTTTTTTCGGAGCATGAAGGCGTATCTGCCTAAGCTCACATTGAAATAATTTTGATGTTGAATGTTGATGGCGCAGTTGTTGAAATAAACAGATTAAGTTCATACAACTCATAAAAGCCTCTCACTGTGTCATTGTGCATGCGTGTATACGAGGTGCGTGTGTGCGTGCGTGGTTCTTGATTGATCGATTTTCGAATATTATTCGAATACTTCTCAGCGAATATCGAATAGTATTTTCGCCAGAAATGCACGTCCCTAATATATATATATATAATAAATATAATTATAATTTCATACAACTCATATAATAAGCCTTCTATCTATATATGTATTCATATGTGTCATGCTATATATATACGAGGGTGCGTGTTTGCGTGCGTTGGTATCGATTGATTCGATACTACGATTTTCGAATATTATTCGAATACTTCTCAGCGAATATCGAATAGTATTTTCGCCAGAAATGCACGTCCCTAATATATATATATATAAATTAAATTTAAATTACATTTTTAATTATATGCGGGCCGCACTGAGTGAGGAACTGAGTGGGCAACTGGTGTCCCGCGGGCTGCCAGTTGTCCATCCCTGGTCTAATTCCACACACAGAGTCTAGATCCACACACAGAGTCTAGAATCTAGACTGTGTGTGGATAAAGACTCTAGATCCACACACAGAGTCTAGATCTACACAGAGAGTCTAGATCCACACAGAGTATAGCCCCGCCAGCACAACCGAGACCAAGAAGAGAGTCCCTGACTCATGGCTAGTGTCAATCAGTGCTCCATGAAGCCTTTCAGTATGTGATCGGCATCCCTGGAAACAGAGGAGTTGCAAGGCATTGGTTTGCATTGCAAGTATGTGTTACTGAGGGTTTGTCTGTTTGCTTGAGTGCGTGTGTGTTCGGTTCCATGCTAGGTTAGCACATCTCGGTATCACTGAGAATATCTTTTAATCGTAGTTTATCTAAATTGAACTAAAAGGTGGATTCTTGGCAGCTGAGGAAAGGTGCATGGGTTCTTACGGGCCTATTTGCATAGAACAGATGATTAAATCCTCTACAGAGTGGTTTCTTAGCAATTGAAAATGAAGGCATTGTGGGTAAATGTGTTTCTTAGGTAAATGTTTCTTGAGCCATATTGAGAATGGTGCAGTGGTGACAGGTTGGAAGCTACCTTGGAGTAGACGTATCGGCCCACAGCCTCTGGTAACCAGGGAGACTGGTAGAACTCTGCCCTCCTCTCCTCCTCCGGGTTCCCCGCCACATCCGTCATCAGCTGGGATACAGAGACAACAGGGAGATGGGGCACATCATGGGACAGCACACTGGAGGAAATCCTCCAGTAAAGAAAAGGGAGCTGCTCGCCTTTGTCAACTGTGCAAACAATACTTGAGGAACACGTTCACAAGCGATTCAGAAGGTCTGAAGGGTGACAGTTGGTTAGGTAAACATTTGACCCCCTATTCTGGGAACAAAACATGTAGTGGCCATTCTCACATACACACTAGGGATGTGAATAACTCCAATTTTTCATGGTTGAATAATCGGTGGGTGATATGAACGATGTGTGCCGACATTCACAAAGGCAGCCATGGATCAAATGCAAGAAATCACTTAATATCTTAAACGCAAAAAAAACAACCACGGTACCTGCTAAGTCGTTCCAGTCAAATTGTCTGTTCAGCCTTCAAAACGAGAGCTGGTAAATTGTGAAAAATGCATTTAACTGTAATCCGAAAACACGGTTATATGCTATAGTCCCTATAGAATCTGTGGTATAAAGGCTGAATCGTGACGGACTATACTTTCAACAAAGAGCACGTATTTATAATTTGAAATTCGTCCCAGCCTTTATACCACAGATACTATAGGGTATATAGCATATAACCGCATTTTCTTATTATAGTTTAATGTAACAGTAAGCTGACAACATGGCTAGTTAACACCACAACTGCAAATTAACCACACAGAGATAATCATGGCAACCTGTCAAACAAATGTTCTTATGGCGATAATTCTGCGCGCACATCCGCCGTGTTGATAAACAAATAATCCCCCTATAAATGAATGGTCTTCATTTATTTTCTATGGCAAGTGACCATGGTATAAGTGGGATAATTCCCTTGGAGACCTGTCCAACATTAGTTCCGTCCGTTAATTCTTGTTTATTTGAATGGGAAAAAATGTTACCGATCCAAATGTTAAAAATCGACTTTGACCCACGGGAACGAATAATCAAATATTCTGACCCATCCCCAATACACACAAAATATGAAAATTGATTTTCTTGCACATATTGAAGCTACCCGTGGTAGATTAATTTATTGTCAGATGGATCTAGCTAAAGACACCATCTAGTTCTAGCTAAAGACACTATCAGCCATGGAGAGGATGTCTTTCCTGCAAGGCCGGTACAGGTCCATTGGGATACATTGTGGAATGAAGAGTCTCATGATACGGCCCAGTATCCATCAACCATGGACAGACAGGCACAGGGCTCCCACGTCAGTACCTGCACATCTCATTTCACTTTCACAAAAAGGCCACAATATAGGCCTCATATATTAGATTATACTATGTGACCTACCAGTATTTGAAATTAGAGCTACATTTAAGTTCAGCCTATGTATAGGCTCATGTATTTAGCTCAGTTTTGGCAGCAGAAGAAATGTAAACTACAAAATAATTAGGCTAATAAACAACTCGTTATTTATTCTGGTTTCATGTGTGATTTGATGTCCCTATAATGGTGGTTCTGAATCGGGATTCGGGACACCTGCTTTGAGTTCGGGACACCCTAGGTCGAGGCCCACCCATCTGTGACGTTTAGCCTTTCCCCGTAGCACGGTACAGGTGCATTGGACCAGGGCGTGGGTTCGGGGGGCTGACCTTCAGGTCTCTGCTCTGGGACTTGAGCCAGTCCTGGATGAAGTCCTGGGGGTGGTTACTGAAGCTCAGCATGAAGTCTCTCTGGGTCTTCAGCTGGTTGATGGACTCGATGGTCTCGTGGATCTGAACAGTGGAACAGAGAGACACAATACACATGGCGGATATAGGATGTTATAAAAAGACCAGCCAGTATTCAGCGTTACCAAGCGGTGTGTTGTTTTTCTGCTTCACACAATAGACCCATCGTTTGGGCCTGAAGAGGTGAAGCGAAGGCCCACATTGGGTGGCCCAGTCACAGCATTATAACCATCGTTTTGACATTGGTTTTATATAAAGCCTCAGCCAAATGCTTAGGGTCAAGGGCCGCCTCCCAAGAGATCCTATTTATATTTCATGTCCTGTGTTTCCGTTTCTGCGGGAGACATGTGGGTACCTTCATCTCCAGCACGGCAATCTCCTGCTGGTTGGTGGTGGAGGACAGGAAGCCGTTCATCTGGCCCTTCAGGGGGTCGTCCACCTCTACATCGATGTCATAGCACGCCGTTTTCTTCTGCTCCAGCGACTCCACACTATGTCAGCGTCACAACAATAATAAAAACATACAACATCCTCAAACATAACCACAGAGTACATACAGCTGTTTGAGCTTTAGCTTAGCTAGGTCATTTTGGTCAAGTTTTGATCATTTAGCCTAGCTTTTGGATTTTCAGTTATTTTAGGAAAAGCTGGAGGGTCCATCTGTGTCTCATCCCGGCAAGATGAAAAAAGACAGGAGAAGAACCCATCCACACCCAGCTTCACCAGATAGATGGGCTTCACTGGAAGCAAAGGATCAAAGGTCATGAGAGCACTAATTTTATCTGTATCTGCATATATATACAAGATATTAAGTATAGGGTACCAAATAGGGTACTTTCCTACTAAGCAATGTAGGCCTTTACATTTGAGTGGGGGGCAGTGCGATCCAGGCTAAAGGCCAATCCTTTCAAAACACCGCTTCTCACCATCATCTTATCGAATGATTTGAGGCATAGACGGTAACGGTATTATATCTTGGGATGTTAATTGTATCTTCTAATTTAGATATAAATGTTTCTGAAGGGGTAAGATACTGGTAGGCAAGATACTGGTATATGTATTTTAAAGTGTATGCAAATAATAAGCCATGGGCCACTCTTTCCCTGAAACAAGTGCTTATGAAAAAACAGTGCTTTACACAAATGAGGATGAAAATAGAGCGGCAAATAAGGAGGTCAGAGCAGAAATAAAGAGGGCTAAATGACAATATGAAAATAAGATAGAAGAGAGACTGGGAAGTAACAACTTGAAGGCAGCATGGGATGGTGATAAAAGAATGACAGGTTTGCATAAAACACAAAACAAGCCAGTCCATATCCCAATGTATAAGAGTGATAGCGATTTATCTGAAGCATTGAACACTTTTTTTTCACGTTTTGATATTCATGACTTTTCAGATGAACATAAGAAATGAATTGAGGAGCAAGCTCTGGTAAAGTCCACACCATTCCCAATTACACAAGATGTTAGGTCAGTGTTTAAGGGAAATAAGGTCAATAGAAGTCCGTGTCCAGATGGTATTACTGGGAGATTGTTAAAGTGCTGTTCAGAACAGCTCTGCGGGGTGTTTACTGATATTTTTGAGATGTCCTTGGAACAGAGAAGGGTCCGAAAGGCATGGAAGGAGTCCATTATTGTTCCAGTGGCAAAGAGCAACACTACAAAGAGTTTAAATGACTTCAGACCAGTGGCACTGCCTTCACTGGTCATGAAGTCATTTGAAAAGATTGTGAAGTGTCTTTTGTTGTTAAGGGTGGGTGAGGCCCTGGACCCAAAGCAATTTTCATACAGGGCTAGAAAGAGGGGTGGAGGTTGCCCAGATTACACCACTAAATCTCCTGTACAGTCATTTAGATGGTCGGGGTTTTTAGATTTTTCTTCTGCTTTTAATACTATCCAGCCACATGTTTAAGTCAGTAAACTACTATCAGAATTTAATCTTGAGAGTAATCTTGTGAGCTGGATTATGGATTTCTTAACAGAACACAACGAGTAAAGGTAAATGGTTGTCTTTCGGAAAGGCGTGTCTCCTCCACTGGCTCTCCCCAGGGTCGTGTACTTTCCCCTCTACTGTAAATCCTCTACACTATTGACTGCAGAAGTCAGCATATTAATAGACACAACCTGAAATTTGCTGATGACACAGTTATTGTAAGTTTATTGCATAAACATGAATCTCAGCATGGTACAGTGGTTGATGAGTTTGTCAGTTGGTGTGACAAGTCTTTTCCTTAGTTTAACATATCAAAAAATATGGCCATTGATTTTAGAAGAAACCAATCTTGTTCTCCAGCACCAACATACATAAATGGAAACTGCATAGAGATATTTGACCAGTATAAATATCTGGGAACAAAGATAGACAAGAAACTCAAATTTCACGTTAATACTGATACTATTTGCAAGAAGGGGCAACAACGATTGCACTTCCTTCGGAAGCGTAACTCCTTCAATGTCGATAAGGTTACGTTGTCTTTATTTTATAAATCTTTTATAGAATCTGTTCACACTTTTTCATTTATTGCCTGGTATGGGAGCATCAGCCTTTAGGACAAAAACAACCTCAGCCATATTGTGAAGGTGGATGGGAAGTTGATTGGCTGTCCACAAGTATCCTTGCTGAACATTTATGAGAAGGAGGTTACTCAGAAAGCAATGGCTGTATTGGACTGTAAGAATCACCCCTTTAATTGTTCATTTGAGGCCCTTCCCTCAGGCCGGCGACTAAGAGTCCCTCTTTCTAAGTCCAATAGGACAAAGAACTCTTTTATCCCTAGCGCAATTCGTTTGGCGCAATTTGCACAATTCTTTGCACATACCTGTAAATGTATTTGCATCTGATGACTAGATAAGTATGGAAGTTTTTTAATTTATATTAGCCCGTGTCTATCTCTTTGTCGTGTGTCCTTGTGTATATTGTGTTTTTATGTGTACCTGACTGCAAGACAAGTTTCCCTTTTTGGGACAATAAAGTTACCGTAAACTGAACTGAACTGCGTGTGTGTTTTCTGGGACCCACGCCGGAGAGACATCTACATTCCGATTGGCTGGCGGTCGTTTACAGCCCAAACGCTACTAGCTTATTTGCATTGAGTTGTTTGTTTTCAACTCTCATTTACAGCTTCACAGCTTTAAAGCTATCGCTCAAGCGTTTTATTGCTCTTATCGCGCATTTCAAATAGAAAGTGAATGGGCGTTTATTGCTCGAGACACTTTATAGCTTTTGGTGTGAACGTACAGTAAGGGTAGGCAAGCACACGTCCTCCACTTTGACCTTCAACACCGGGTCCCCCCAGGGTTGTTTGCTTAGCCCACTTCTCTACACACTTTCACATACGACTGCAGCTCTTTCTCCCCATCCACCCACGTAATAAAATTTGCCGACGACACCACAGTGCTCGGCCTCATCACCGGGGATATTGAGACTGCATATAGGCGAGAAGTCTAACTGCTGGCAGCAACAACCTGGTCCTCAACACAAAAAAGACCAATGGCGGTATTATTGATTTCTGTAAGACCAGACAACTGAGCCACTCCCCATGGAAATCATTGCCTCTGCCACAGCCAAGGCCCAACAACGCCTCTACTTCCTCAGGAAGCTGAGATAGTCTCTGGGGCAGTGGAGCAGTGCTACCACTGTGCAGTGGAGAGTGTGCTGACCTAATTGTTACTGGATTGGTTTGACTGATGCATCGGTGCAGAGAAGGAGGCCATACACAGAGTGATGTGAGCAGCAGGGAAGATCAATGGGGTCATCCTTCCAGCCATTAAGACTTAGTACACCTCCCGCTGCATGCGCCGAGTGAAAAACATCCTTGACGACCAATTTACAGCCAGCACACCACCTTTTTTTCAACCACTGCCCTCTGGGAGAAGATATAGGTCCATCAGGGCCAAAACTAGAAGGCTGGCCAACAGTCTGTACCCCCATGCAGTCAGGCTGCTCAATGGACAGTCTGTCTCCTCCCCCCATGTACCCAAGCTTAACACTTTGATGGTTCCCAGCCTCACTATGGATTCACCTTTGTTAAAAGCTTGTGCCAAACGATGTCCATTTAATTTAGAGCAGTGTATTGCCCGGATGAGGACTTAAATAACCACTACAGAAAGGAGTGATGTGATCCTACCTGATGAGGTGGTTGATGACGATGGGGTCGGGGTGCTGCAGCAGACCCGCCAGCTTCATGGGGATCTCAGAGAACTTCATACGAGCACAGCTGAAGATCTGCCAGCAGGTGGAGAGCATCAATATAGTGAACCACCCAAATGGAGTTCACAAGGGCCATTGCTCTGGAACTCATTTGGGTTGTGTTTTTTTGTCGTTTTGTCTTTAACTAGTCAAATGAAGATAGGATAAATGCACAGTCAAAATCTATTTTTAACCAAACCAAAATAAATCAATATTAAACCAAGTAATGAACCCACGAACCAATCAGTAACCAACCACCCAGCCCACATTACCAAAATAACCAGTCAATACGCTTAACAGACCCTAGTCATATTCCTCCTATAAAAGGTCCATTCCTGGTCATCTCAAAAGGTGTTCCTGCCCTGGTAGCGCACTAGGGATGTGTTAATGGATGTGTTGTGTTCTGGATGTGATACGCATATGGATGTGTTAGTGGTACCTGTCTGAAGTTGAGCACTATGGATGTGTTGGTGGATGTGTTGTGAACTATAGATGTGTTAGTGGTACCTGTCTGAAGTAGCGGTTACAATTGATGAACTCCTTCTCATGGCAGTCCTGCAGCTTGTTGGTCTTGATGTACAGCCACAGCGCCTGCATGATACTGGCTCTGGTCTGGGTGTGGACGCCCAGCAGCCTGGCCAGACGCAGGTCCAGCTTATACTGGGGGGGCTGTGGGGTGGATGAGGGAGAGGGTCAGACCATGCACCCCGTCTACTAAGCTCTGACCACCAGCTGCTCCCTCACTATGGGGGCCTCGTCGGACGCTCCCAGATGTGTTCAAGTGCGTCACATGTGTTGAACCCCAAGTGTTTAAGCTTTCTTTTTTCTTTAATCAATTTCATGTACCCCCAGAATTCTTGCAATTTCTGGGGTTTTTTGCTTGGATAAGTTGCTTTGGATACCATCATCAGCTAAATAAATGTAATGAGAGGGAGGTATACAAGGAGAGAGAAGGAAGTGAGACACCCACAAGTATTAAATAAAGATCTCACATTAGGGTGTGGGTGTGTGTGTGTGTGTGTGTGTGTGTGTGTGTGTGTGTGTGTGTGTGTGTGTGTGTGTGTGTGTGTGTGTGTGTGTGTGTGTGTGTGTGTGTGTGTGTGTGTGTGTGTGTGTGTGTGTGTGTGTGTGTGTGTGTGTGTGTCAGAGCGACCTGGTGGTCCAGCATTAGCAGCAGGGTACACTTCACGTTGATCTCCCCGGGCCTCTTGACCTGGAAGCCATCCGTCTCTTGAGTGGCAGCCATTCTGTGCCACTGGCCAGCGAGAGAAGACCAAAGACTGAGTCAAAACTACACAACAGACATTATAGGTAGACTTCATGACCAAAGAGCCCCGTGCAACATGAGTCAAAACTAAACAATAGTCATACTAGGAAGAATCCATGAAGGCTTGATATCTTTTGCACATCATAGCAAGTGAATTGTTATAGCTTTCAATAACAGTTCCAGTCTAAAAGGGTTTTACAGGCTGTATATGTATGACATTCACTAATCCTAGCCCCCCAAAAGCCAAGAAAATAACCTCCCTTAATTAACAGGGAATAAATCTTGAGGACGCAGAGGGGGGGATCCAGTGGGGGATCATTCCAGGGAGGGTAAGGAGTCCAATTACTTCCCTCTACTAGTGAGTATGAATGACAATAATCCCTCATGACTAGGTCCGACATATGCTCTTGGTCGGACAATGTATTGGGTTACTTTCATAAGGAGAAGAACCCAAACCAACCCAAAGCACTGCTACATACAGATGAATGTTACATGGACAGGGTCCATTCAGGTCATTGTTTTTACCATTCCACGCTATAAGTCCTCATTCACATACTCGCACCATTCATACCGGGAGAGGAGTCCTGTTCGAAGATGAGGGGGGTGTTAAGGCTTCAACACACTGGCCCAACCGTTGCTTATCTGAAACGTTTGGGGAGACTGACGAGTTTGGAAACAAATCTGTTCTGTGTGTTCAACTATGTTGGAAGCTTTTTGAAGCACGTGGAGGACAGTGTTGTGTCAGATTTAACATGCAAAGTCTGAGAGTGTTGGCATCTGGGGATCAGTGTCTCTAATTATTTGTGTGCTGCTAGCACAACAAGCGAATCAGCGCGATGGGTGGGAGGGGCGGACTACCGCCACTCGATGTTAAGGAGAATTATTGCATCTCACGCAAGCGCAGAGCGTAAACGCTACTGTGTAGTTGGCAGTTGTCAGTAGTTGGTGCGGTTTGTTTGAATGCAACTTCTCTGCCGAACGGAGCAGATGAGAGGCAACGGAGTAGTCGGATAAGGCAGTTAGCCGTTGGTTTGAGTCTGAGCGGTGTGTAGGCCCCTTTAAGGAGGAAGAACCAAGTACCTCCACCAGGTGGTTGTCAGGTCCATAGAGCTCCTTGTCAAGTTCGATGACCAGGCTCTTGAAGAACGACGAGAACTTTCTCTTCTGCTTCCCAGACTATGGACAAAAGGATAAAATAAAAAAGGGAAATAAACAAGGATGAATATGAAAACAAAAACAGAACATTTCTCATAGTCCTTCTGAATCCCTATTGCTAATCGACACATCATTTTTAGTAGAACGCCACAAATGAAGAGAAAAACAATAATTTGGATGATTTTCCATTCCTGGCTGAAAACATTTGAAACTGACCAGCTTATCTCCCTAAATAAACACGGATCCACATGTCAACGCTGGGCTGCATAACAGAAGTGTTTAGCAATACGAAAAGAGAGGCTGTTTCGTGCCAGCAAAGCACAGCTGCATTGTTTTGGCTCTGACCACACCGGGAGGAGACGCTGATGGGAGGAACCCAGAGCGCACCAGAGTGTTAACGGCTGCACCCTGTGCCCCCAGCTCGCTTCAGCCCTGCCAAACTCGCATGGTTGCGCAACCCAGCCCCCTCCCTTCCTCCCACACAGGACTCTTCGTCTCCCGCCCATCCCTGCTCTCCCACCCTTAACACCGCCAGAACAAAATGAAAGAAAGCCATTTCTGTTCATAATGCTGCTTAAACGGACAGTCCTGGTTGTCGGTTGGGCAACAACACTATGAAACGAAAAATGCCTTTATTTATAAACTGACAATCTACATATTGCAGTGGGTGGGACAACAGAAATGTACAAAACATAAAAATAATTTTCGACAGACAACCTTGGTTTTCGGTTGATCGAAGAGCTAGAGACACACAACCACCAGCAGTTTCAATTCCTTTTATCAAGGGAAACCCGTGGTCAGACAGGTTGAGCGCCGCTGTGTGCATGTGCATGCGTGTGCGTATTTGGGCGTGCAAAGCACATGCAGATCATTTACATCTGGTTCTTAGGCAGGATAGTCAGAATAAGAGTCAAAGCAGAACCAGAACTTCAGTGCTGGGCAGTCAGGTCTCAGGGGAGATTAACTACAAAAGGGCACTGAACAAAACTTTACGTGTTGCTAGGGGAAACGATGTGGAATACAGCAACAAGGATCATTTGCAAAACCGTGGAGAAATTAGTAAGACCACATCACGAAACATATGGACAAAGCCTCCTCAGCAACAAACAATTCTTATTTACAGTATGAAAGGACGATCAACCACACTTTAGTTACTAATCGTAAATGGACCCAAGCCATCGATGAAGGTCAATCTGAAGACTGCATCTACATGGATTTCCAAAAAGCCTTTGATACGGTCCCCAACAACCAATTACAACACAATGTCGAAGCATACAGCATAAAAGGCAACATCTTTGGATGGATTAAGGCATTCCTGAAAGACACAACCCACGAGTAGTCAAAGGATCATCATCAACATGGCAAAAAAGGTCTTGCCGGGCGTCCCATAGGGATGTCCCAATACCACATTTTCACTATCGATACTGATACCGCAGCTTTGGCTAGCTGCCGATACCGATAGTCAAATACTTTGTTTTACTCTTGAAAAATAAATGGAAGCACTTTGCCCATGATTGCCATTAGGCCAATAATCTTAAAACATCTCACTAAAGAAAAGTTGAATGGCTTAAATCAAATTAAAAGATTTGTACAGGGTCGGCTTGCTAGTTCAATCCCCAGCTCCTCCTAGCTAGAGTGTTGATGTGTCCCTGAGCAAGACACTTAACCCTAACTGCTCCTGACGAGCTGGTTGTCGCCTTGAATGGTTGACTCTGCCGTCGGTGTGTCAATGTGTGTATTAACCGATGTAAGTCGCTTTGGATAAAAGCGCCTGCTAAATGCCCTAAATGTAAATGTACAGAGTTCAAAATTAAACAATTGAATCATGCACGCATAAAAAAAAAAGTAAAATGGTTGGAAACAAAGTGACGAGTTAAAAAAAGGTTAAAAAACTCCTAAAGGTAGGAGTTTGATAACATTGGAGATAATGTATAGAATAGCTGAGCTGTTACAGTTGATAGTTTGAAATGGATGATTCAAGTGTGTGCCCTTGTGCATGTGTGGTCATCACGTGTAGTTATCAGGAAGCGTTATTGACGTTATTCTTTCACATCTAGTTAATCGAGATAAGCTCACAAAACGATGAGGCTTTTACGGTTGGTCTTCTTGTGCCGTGTTCCAATACCCGTACTGTCCGTACTTACTAGCCAAAATTTGAGTACACAGTACGTTCCAATTCAGATTCGGCGAAAAGAAGTACACTTCAAGGACCCGGATGTCGTACTCAAAACGGGCTAATCGTGAAGTGTGGATCGAAGGACACTCTCCGTACTCAACGGCAGCCATCTTAGCTACGTAGCGGAAGAGGCGGAGCCAGGCTGAGCGCTTCAACTCGAAAAAATAATGGATACTGAAGTGACAGCGCCTGCAGCTGCGGCTGTCGCAATCGTCATTTCCGGTAAGTGCGCCACACAGTACTCGATTTGGAACAGCACTCACATCTGAAAAAATAGTGTACTCAAGTGAGTACGGATAGTGCAGAAAGTGTACTTCCTTTAAGTATACTCATGGAAGTACGGGTATTGGAACACGGCATTGGAGTCCCTTTCATATGGCATATTGTCTGTGTAGATATCATGACGCGAAAAAGGTCGCACACAAACGGCCGATTTATAATAATCATATTTCCAAACGATGAATCATTTTAATCGTTTGGACGTCCAAAATGGTTAGCTTTTTTTGATCGCCAAGCTTGTGATCCACAGATTCGGCTGGAGCGTGTGACGTCAGGGTTTGTACAGAAATTCTCAAGTTGAATTTACTACCTTCACCATATTTTTTTAATACCAGCACGAGAGGGAGCGAGAGAGAGACCATAGGAGTTGGATTAATCAAGATGTCCCAACAGGACAAAGTAGACCTAGACAGAGAGTGCCAGAGAGAGAAAAGTGCCACGTAGTAACACATTACACACAACACTAGCCACGTTTACATGGACACTTCTGATCCGATTAGATTTCTAATCGCAAAAGAACTATTCCTATCATGTAATCTGAATGTACTGTATATAGGCCTATGGCATTTACAAAAGTGGTAATCTTACGTTCGTATATCTATCGCGCACAACCGTTATGTGGGTCTGGAGTTATATGATGCAAGGAATAATGTTATAGTACAGAACACCGGTCATTATCGGGTAAATAAGCCCAGACAGGGCGAACCGGGTCGCGATGCGAAGCGGAGGTGTCTTGCTTCGCCCTGAAGGGTATTATTTTCGATAATGACCGGCGACGTTCTATACATTGTTTACACGGCTCCTTGCCAAAACAGCAGAGAAACAAATGCTCTTTTTGAGATCATTCTGCTCGCGCAACCGTCGTGTTGATAAACAAATAATCCCCCTATACGTTTATACTGTACAAGTCTTTAAATATCGATTCCTCCAGCCATAAATCCTAAAATTTCCATTTCCTGATTATTGTCTTTCAAATGACTAACAGAAGCGAACTCGCGAAGTGGTTTGGCAGCAAGCCAGCCGGGTATATCCAGTTTATTTCAGTACACGCACCATGTGACATCATTGATATCACTCAGGTCCTACTCGCAACCTTAAAATAAATCCACGTAAGGGTTAATAAATTACACAAATTGAAAAACTCATAGTCCTTATTGGAAATTGAATACCTCGTCAGATGACGTTAATTACTTTTTAATGGCCTTAATTTGGCCTAATTCCCTTGATAACTTTAAACCCTGGACGTGACCGCGTGATCAGCCAAGGAGCACCGCTCAACAGCCAAGGAGCGCCGCTCAACAGCTAAGGAGAGCAGCTCAACAGCCAGGCCCAGGCTGTTGCAGTACTTTGTTCTTCAAGGTTGAAGTAAAGCCACACTGCTGACATGGCTGTTCAACAGGTAGCTCTCATGTGCTAGCTCTCATGCACATGCGACTAATGATTACTGTCATTGCGTTTGCGACCGAATCAGTTTGAATGATCAGTTTTGATTGGTCAAGACGATCTGCTTCAGTGCAAACCGAGCATCAGAATGGAGAAGAAAGGTGATTTAAGTGTCTTTGAAGACGGGCTGGTCTGAGTATTTCAGAAACTGCTGATCTATTGGGATCTTCACGTACAACAATCTCTAGGGTTTACAGAGAATGGTCCGAAAAAGAGAATATATCCAGTGAGCGGCAGTTCTGTGGGCAGGGCACAAATGCCTTTTTGATGCCAGAGGTCAGAGGAGAATGGCCAGACTGGATTGAGCTGATAGAAAGGCAACAGTAACTCAAATAACCACTCATTACAACCGAGGTATGCAGAAGAGCATCGCTGAACGCACAACCCGTCGAACTTTGAGGCGGATGGGCTACAGCAGCAGAAGACCACACCAGGTGCCACTCCTGTTAGGTAAGAACAGGAAACTGAGAGGCTGCAATTCGCACAGGCTCACCAAAATTGGACAACAGAAGATTGGAAAAAGGTTGCCAGGTCTGATGAGTCTCGATTTCTGCTGCGACATTCGGATGGTAGGGTCAGAATTTGGCGTAGACAACATGAAAGCATGGATCCATCCTGCCTTGTTTCAACGGTTCAGGCTGGTGGTGGTGGTGCAATGGTGTGGGGAATATTTTCTTGACACACTTTGGGCCCCTTAGTACCAATTGAGCATCGTGTCAACGCCACAGCCTACCTGAGTATTGTTGCTGACCATGTCTATCCTTTTATGACCAGTGTACCCATCTTCTGATGGCTACTTCCAGCAGGATAACGCGCCATGTCGGAAAGCGCAAATCATCTCAGACTGGTTTCTTGAACATGAGAAGGAGTTCACTCTACTCAAATGGCCTCCACAGTCAGCCGGATCTCAATCCAATAGAGCAACTTTGGGATGTGGTGGAACGCGAGATTCGCATCATGGATGTGCAGCCGACAAATCTGCAACAACTGCGTGATGCTATCATGTCAATATGGACCAAACTCGGAGGAATGTTTCGAGTACCTTGTTAAATCTATGCCACGAAGGATTAAGGCAGGTATTTTTTTTTCTACTTCATTGATTTCAATATGCAATCATACAAAGAAAAATACAAATATACAACAATCACATAGCACTTATTCACTCCGCATTGACCTTCAAATTAAAATCATAATACACATACAGCAGGTTCCCGATTAGTCTAATCCAAGACAATATTCAGTCACCCATGTTTCAACATATTTTTACCACATCACGTGCTTGTCCGGAGATACTTCCTCTCCGCTATGGAGAGTTTGTGTCCTCTCTGTAACCATAGTATTACAGGTTCCCATTTAGCAATGAAAGCATCAGTCTTGAGTTGGAGTTTGGCTGTAATACTCTCCATCAAATATACATTTTTTACTCTTACCCTCCATTGTTGGACCGTTGGTGGTTTAACATTCCTCCATAACACAGTTATCTTTTTTTACAATCAACAGCAACACCCAGATCAAATAAGACTGATTTTTGCTTGTTGTGTTTCCTGGAGTCTTTCCCAGTATAAAAATGTCTGGCTCTAGTGGCAGGTTTCTACCCCCATAATTAGTTTGATCTCAAACTGAATATCTCTCCAGTACTAAGTTTGGGGCAATCCCAGAAAATGTGAGTGTGATCTCCAATCTTCCCACATTCTCTCCAGCATAGACCTGAGGTGTTGCTGTATCTCGCTAACACACGTGGGGTCTTAAAAAAATCTATTTTAGTTTTCCACTCAAATTCCCTCCAGGTAGGGCTGCTGGTTAATTTATGACCATTAAGGAGCGTATTTTCCCACATCTCATCTGTGATACAAATATTCATTTCTAATTCCCATTTCTGTTTCGTGTTTCCAACTACATTATCTTGAAGCCGTCTGTAAAAGTAGGAAATCAGGTTATTTTTAATTGTTCCTTTCATTGTTAACATGAAAATCCTTTCCAAAGTAGATGGTGGTTTACGTATCAGTTCCCAATCAGCATGTGTCTGCAGAAAATGTCGCACTTGAAGAAATCTAAAAAAATCCATCCCTGACAGACAATTCTTTCTGTAAACTTTCATAAGATTTCAAAGTTTCCCCAACAAAAAGTTGATCCACTGTGATTAACCCTTTCTCTGCCCACATTCGAAAGCCTTTATCTATCTTTCCGGGTGGAAACTCCGGCATAACTGCTATTTTTAATGCCCTTGACAAAGAGTTCAGGATGCTTAATTGTTTTCTAATAACCATCCAAGTTTTCACTGTAAACTTTATTTTTGTTGTCTATTTTTAATGTCTTCCAACTAGCTGGGCTCATGAATGGTAGTGCTCCAAGGGGTACACTTGGGAACGAGTTCTGTTCTATAACCACCCAACCCGTTTCTATATCATTTGTCATCCATGCTGTCAGGATCCTCAACTGTGCTGCCCAGTAGTAGTATTCAATGTTGGGTAAGTTCAGGCCCCCTTTTTGTTTTGGTAATAGCAAAGTTTTGAGTCTGACTGATTTTTTTGTTTTGCCAAACAAATCTTGATATCAATTTATCCAAATTACCAAATGATGCCATGGGTACTTTCACCGGCAGAGTTAAATAGAAAAAGCAGTCTTGGCAGGATATTCATTCGCACCGTTTCAATTCTCCCAACTAGTGACAGGTGACAGAATTTCCAACTTAAGGACATCTTGCTTTATCTCTCTTATTAGCTTTCCATAATTGGCCTCATACAATTTTGAGGTGGAGGGAGTGATCACAACGCCTAAGTATCTAAACCCCTCCCTTGACCAATGAAATTTGACCGTCTTATCTAATTGTGATGGCCAAGTACCTGAGAGCATCATTGCTTCTGATTTTGAGTCATTTACTTTATAGCCTGATATTAGTCCAAATTCGCCTAGAACCTGAATAAGACGGGGAACTGAGGAGACAGGGTGGCTCAAATACAGCATGACGTCATCTGCAAATATTGAGATTTTATGTTCCACACCTCTACCGTCCTTTACACCCGTTTTACAATTATCCTGCCTTATTGTTTCAGCAAGTGGCTCTAAACAAATACCAAAGAGCAAGGGGCTCTTTGAAAGACTGTCACCTTGCCTAACTCCCCTTTTGATCTTGAAAATGAGAACATCCATTCACCCTCACTATTGATTTTGGATCCAAATATAACACTTTGACCCCAGTCGATGAACTTTGTGTGAAATCCCATCTTATCTAATGTATGGTTGAGATAAACCCAGTCCACCCTGTCAAAGGCTTTTTGCGCATCTAGACTGAGTAACATAGATGGCTGTTGTTTTGTTTAAGCATTTGACATGATATTAAGGACGCGTCTGATGTTATTGGATCCCTGTCTACCTACTATGAACCCCGTCTGATCCGGGTGTATCAGCTTTGTTGTTACTTTTTGGATTATTTTTGTTAAAATAGCACTAAGTATCTTTTGATCGTTACATAGAAGACTTATCGGCCTATATCCTTCACATTTAGTAGGGTCCTTCCCTTCTTTATGAATGACAGAGATTATGGCTTCTGCCCATAACTAAGGGGGGTCTCCTTCCAATAGGACATAGTTAAATACTTTTGCAAGAGTCGGGGTGAGCTCTTCCTTAAAACATTTATAGAATTCTCTCTGAATCCCATCAGTCCCTGGGGACTTATTGTTCTTCAGTTTTAGAATAACTTTCTTTATTTCCTGCTCTGTTATGTGTGATGACATATTTTCTGCTTCTTCTAGGGAGAGGGGGGGTAGATCTAACTCAGAGAAAAATATTTTTTCTGTAATTTCAGCGGAGTCCTATAGATTTTCATAAAAGGCTGCAAAGGCTGCTGCTATTTCGCTTGGCCGTGAAACTCTCTTGTTTATATCTGGGTGAAAAACTTTAGAAACGACTCGACTTGCCTGCTCCTCACGTAACTGGAATTCTAGGAGGCGACTGGCTCTATTTCCATTGTCCTTCTCTAGGTTGTGTCTCTTTTGTTTTAGCTCAGCCAAAAGATTGTGGTTTTTATTATTATTTTTATGTTCTAGTTCTAAAATTTTTAAGTTACTTTCCAGATCCACAATTCTACTGGATATTACTATAAGTTTCCCCCTTATTGTGGTTTTAGCACTATCCCATAGAACAGACTGTGAATCATCCCCGTTATCATTAATATTAAAGTACTCATTTATACATTCTTTAATTTCCTTAGTCACTGCAGGGTCATTCAGTAAAGAAATATTTGTTCTCCAGTATTTAAAACATTTTTCTATTCCTAAATTTAGGGTAAGGATTATAGATGCGTGATCGCTGATTGTTATTGAATCTATCTTGCAATCCACTACTTGATACATGCATTGTTTAGGGACAAAGAACATGTCTATACGTGGATAGCTCCCATGGACATTTGAGAAAAAAAAACTATAGTCTTTGCCCTTTGGATTTCTATTTCTCCAAGGATCTCCCAAACCCAGCTCGCCTATCATGTTGTTCAGTATTCTTGATTTTTTTGACTGGTTGCGTTCCATCGGCAGCCTATCGATCTTCCCATCCAGTATGCCAGTGAACCCCAATTAGCGGCCCGCGGGCTGAATCTGGCCCGCGGGCCGCTAATTGGGGTTCAGAGCAACAAGTCTGGCCCGCGTTTAGCCAGCGCGTTCACATTATCCAAAGAAATAAATAATAATTATTATTATTTTTTGCCCTCAGCCCACACCGTCCACTTGACCGACGTTACTGCGTGCATACGTAATGACGTACTTTGACGAGTTTTCAACTTCACTAGCGTCACACTCCAGAAAGGTAACTAAAATCTCTCTGTCTTCCTGTGTCACTTGGAGAGGAAGGCAGAGACATATAGAGAGGGGAAGAGAGTTGACGTGAACACATTGATTTGGATGGATGGCACCAGATCCAATGCCCTGTTGACGATATACTGTTGCTATTTAAGTCCTTATGTTCAGGGCTGCTGCACTGTATGCCTGTTTGTTTGCTGGACTTTTTGTTTGCCGATGTTCCAGGGGCATTTTAATAAATAAATGTTAGGTTATTGACACATTTTGTTTCAAGAGAGCATTTTGTTATTGTGTGACTCCTTACAGAGGGTATTTTCAACTACTACTTATAATTATATAGTGATTGTACAAAAGGCTTTGAAATTTTATAGTGCCTGTCGCTTTAAGAGCAGTTAATACTCAGGGTATTAAGTTTGTGACAATGTAAGTGCCTGTTACTTTCTTTCCTTTATTTATATAAATAAATCAAACAGAGCTGCAATCATAATACAGAAAGTCATACACAAAATATATACTCAGATACTCAGGCAAAATAAACAAACTACCCGACTGCGCCTGAGTATCTGAGTATATATTTTGTGCATGACTTTTTTCTGTATTATGATTGCAGCTCTGTTTGATTTATTTATATAGGCTTGCTATATAACTATATGTTGTTTAGCTTGTAGTTATTTATTTACTATGCTTCATAGAACTAAAGGTGTTTTTATTTTACTGTTTTATAGAAACTGAAAGACATTAGTATTTAGTACAGTATTTAACATTAGTACAGTATTTAAATAAACAAGGCTGAACATAATATAGTCTGAAGCAAGCTACGTCTCCTCCTCCTCATTCCTTGCATTCTCATCGATGCACCATTCCTGGATGCTATTTAAACCTAATTGATCTAGCCCTCCTGCATTATCGCTAAAACAGTAATTATAATTGAAGCTAAATTTGCACATAAAAATGGCGAATTAGAAAAATAAAAGGACAATTCGGCCCTTGGCATGGCATGCTTGACCAAATTTGGCCCTCTGGAAAAACTAATTGGGGAACCCTGCAGTCAGCAGTTGAAGTCTCCCCCAACAATTATCATGCCTTTTGGCATTGCTTGCAATTATGTTTGCAATATCACAAAAGCAGTAAGAATCATCTTCTGTTGGAGCATAAATATTCATAAATGATACTTCTTTACCACTTATTGTACCAATGATCATGACATATTTCCCCAAATTGTCTTGAATCACTTTTTCTGCAGAAAAGACTATGCCTCTGTTGAATAAAATTGCCACCACTCTCCTTTTACCGTAGGATGCACTGAAGACCTGGCCTAACCACCCTCTTCCAAGTTTTTTGTGTTCAGTTTCCAACAAGTGGGTCTCCTGTAGCATAGCTACTCCGCATACAAGCTGCCTTAGTTAGCCGAGTATTCTTTTTCTCTTTATTGGGTGATTTAGCCCGTGAAAATTATATCTTATTAGCTTCAGATTAGTCATTATCTAATATATTGTAGAGTTTGCTTTAAACAGCCGTCTTTGATTTTTTGTCGTCGTTTGGCCTGCGTATTACCATTACATCTCAGAAAGAAAAAGAAGGTATGCGTTACTGTGATATTGATCAATATATAAGAAAACATTTGCAAAAACACTTGAATGAACATTTGAACTTTACGAACGAAAAAAGGATACTTCCAACCTAAGTAACCCAGCTGAGCCCCCTGTATCAGATTGAGTGCCAGCTCCTTGTGTGAAGGCGAAGAGATGTGACTAACTCTCGCCTGGGTGAGCGCACAACTTGTGGTACAAAAAGTGATCGACAGTTAAAACCCTCTACTCAGAGAGAACCCAACCCTCTTGTAGATATAATCTTCAAATAAAAAGAAAATACAAAACCAGCCTCATTATGTATTGTAATACATGGCATGAATTAGCTCATTTAAATCGTCACTACATAAATAATAGAATAATTCCTTGTCAAATCAATAGTGACATAAACTTTCCGTTATCATTTCTATTTTGATATTCAAACCTTTAGTTGTTTCACACCTGACTTCAGTCCCTCTCTTTTGGTGCTGAGGAAAGTGCACAGATCCTCTTCTGTTAGTCCGTGCTTCCCCCTGCTAGCTCCTTTGTTAATAGTTGACCACCGGCTCCTTGTTAAGCTTTCCTCTGACATCGGCTCTGACGGCGATCCCCATCTTTTCCAAAGTAGGCGCTGCTTCGGTCAGTGTCCTGAAAGCCTTGACTCGGCCGTCCAAAAAGATCTTGATCTGCGCTGGGAAGGGAGACTTGGCTTTGATGTTTTTCTCCCGCAGTTGCTTGATCACGTGCCGCACCTCCTTGCGCTGCCTCTGTATTTCTGGAGTAGTCTTGGTCAAAATAGACTCTGTCCCCCGCATATGCTATCTGCCCTTGTTTCCAAGCTTGCTGCAACACCACATCTTTTGTGTAATAGTCCAAGAATCTGACTATGATAGGTCGTGGCGGGGCTTGCGCTGCCCTCGATTTCTCTGCCAGTGACCTGTGTGCTCTCTATGCGGATATTGATGTCTTCTGGTAGTTTCAGTCACGAACCTTATTATGTCGTTCTTTTCTTTTCCCTCCGCAACTCCGTAGATCCGCAGATTTTTGCGCCTCGCCCGATTTTCCAAGTCCAGGCATTTCTCTGTCAGCTTAGCCTCTCTATGTAACAGGTACCGGACAGCCCGCTCGTGGCGCATTCCTCTATCTTCAGTTGAGCTAATTCTCTCCTCCATTTCTTTTGAATACCCCTCGAGCGTTTCAATGCGGGTAATTAAGTCCATATTTTCTTCCACTCTCGCTAACCTCTGATTAGTTTCTTCGGAGGCTTCTTTATGTTCTTTTCTCAGCGTACAGAGCTCAGAGAGAATTAGGGATCCTTCTCGATCCGAGTCACGCCATCTTGGGTGGGTTGATGGAGAAGTTTTTCCGTCTGTCTTTGTTTATCGCGCCTACCCTTAACTCCACGTTTGTTTGGTTTTTGTTGACTCATTTTGTTAAATAGTGGTTAAAGCTCTTAAATTTGCGTCTGCCTCTATTTTTTCTGTATATATGGCTGGTTTTCAGAGGGTTTCTCGACGAGCGAGTCAGCTACGCAGCCACTGCTCTCATTGCGTCACCGGAAGACGATTAATACAGTTCTGAAGGCAAAAGGGGGTCCAACCCGGTACTAGCAAGGTGTACCTAATAAAGTGGCCGGTGAGTGTATGTTTCCATTGTGTATATGACAATAAACGATCTTGTATCTTGATAATACGATTCAATATCAATGAAATGGTAAATGCATGCTGTTGTTGTACTATCTGTGTCATGCCAGATTAATCAAATATTTTAATGTCTCAATCTGTCTCATTCTTTGATGGTTCATTCTCCACCCGGGTCCCCCACCGTCATTGCTAAATCAAGTCTTTTATCTTGCTGATATGTTAAACATCCAATAATCAACTACAACCCCCCATCCCGCTGCGCTTGATTAAAGTTGTAATGTTGTGTTGATTGATGATCTACTACCACGATCGTTTGAGAATGAGAACGAGGGAGGAGCCGAGTCTGACTGACTCAGCTGAGAACCGTGCATTCCATGATTCGATTCAACAATACCGGAAACTCGACTGAACGAACGATTCTGAACGATTCTTCTTGTCAAACTGACCAAAATAATCATTAAATCCATCACTATTTATCACGTGACACGCCTTGCAGATCGGATTATATTACTTTCTCCCCTCTGATATCCGGTCCAGCGTAGTGGCCCAACATTGGACCGATGCCGTGGATTGGATCACGGTCCACCGCTTTTATTCGTTATATTTATTAATGATCTACCAGATAATGTTCATTCAGACATCTTCCCATTAGCTGATGACGCCAAGATATTCAGAATAAAAAAAAAACAAGATTCTCTACAACAAGATCTAAACAATCAACACAACAAGTGGAGCGACACTTGGCTTCTCCAGTTCCATCTGGATAAATGTAAAGCCATCTCGTATGGAAAATCCGATAACACATACCAATACCATCTCACAGACGACAAAGGAAGACACGATCCGGAAACACATAACAAAAAGACCTTGAAGTTACCTTTTACCAAAACCTCCATTTTGACATACATATCAACGCCAAAATAAACAAAGCTAATGCCATATTCAGACTCCTCAGTCATAACCTTCAGTTCAATGGATACCGACATCCTTTTAACCCTATACAAAGCACTGTGTCGTTGACACCTTGACTACACCAGTGCTGAGAAATTGTAAGATAGCATAGGGGTTGCCCAACCTACCGCCTGTGTCTATGACGGCCAGTGACATCCATTCAGGGGGCACGAGTACAAACTAACAACCCAAACCCCCAAAACTCAACTTAGGAAATACTTCTTCAGCCTGAGAGTGACCAATATATGGAACAACCTACCATCAGAAGTGGCGAACGCACCAAGTGTCCATTGCTTCAAGAACAGACTGGAAAGTACTCTAATGGCGCGTTTCCACCGGAGGGTGCGGGTAGGTTCAGTTCGCAAAGGTACGGCACGGGTCGTGCTTCCACCGCCAAAAGTTGGCTTGACCCGAACTGAGCCGTATTGAGCCGTACTCTTCTCGCAGTACTCCTCCGTTGGGGTACTGTGACTCCTGAAAGGGTGCCGGCAAGTTCGAGCTACACACGCCGGCTTTCGACTTTATCGCACTACCGTTAGGGATGGGCCGATGGTCGATTCTATCGACTATAAGCGTACGTCCGTATAAGCGTACGTCCATATGTCTCGCACACAACTTTTATGTTGATCTTGACTTAGATGATATATGTAAGGGATACATTATATTATACATTATCCCGCTTATTACACTGCTCCTTGCCAAAACAAAATATATTGATTTCACACGGTGTGTCTTTTTACAATTACAATTCGTAGTGTTGATCAGCAGAGAAATAGTCTCCCAAAGACTTTGACGTCTCGTAGCAACCGGACACGCTGGGGTTGATAAGTTATCAGGACATGGAATTCTATTCCGATCAAAGAATTGTATTCCGATTGAGGCGTATTATAATTTTTAATTCCAATTGAGCTGTTCTTCCACTTCTAATCGAATCAGAAGTGTCCACAAACGTGGCTATGTGGCAGACTTATTGCATGTGTGTGTGTGCGACCTCATGCTCTGGCGTCAAAGGAAATCAATGACAGCAACTGAAAACAATGCCGGTAAGAAACTAAAACTGTGATTTGGAAAAAAGTATAAAATCTATCGAAATTAAGTTTAGATATTATTGAAGATACAAGAGTGTAGATTTGTTCAATGGTTTGAATAAAGGTAAACGGTTGAAAAATGAATCGTTACGATGTGTTGAATTTTCAGAGGTTGACCAGATGGCTTCAATGAAACCAACTGAAAGTAGTAGACGGAGTAGATGCATCCGGCGTTACATGAAATGGTGATATTGACCCCCCCCGCGCCGATAGTATCGACTATCGGCGATCGCTAGGGGCGCAATCGGACGATGGAAGCTTGTAGATGATCGCCCAACCTTAACTACCGTACGACAGGGGGATAATTATAAACAAACATATTATCCGCAAGGTATTTCTGGACAACAGCAAAAGAAAAACAGCTTCATTTATTGAAGAAAATGTTTGTTGATTGTGCGTGCTTATTTTTCCTTGGATTTATTAGCAGGCTACACTGTGTTGGGCTTCTATGAGGTCATGATGCTAATGTAGCTGCCGCGGCTATCTCCATCTGGCTTAAACGCCGCCCTACCATAAGGGTACTTTGGTACATTCACGACTTCAAATAGCTGCACTGAACCGACCCGCACCCTCCTGTGGAAATGCGGCACAAGTACTCAACAACAATAAGAGCGACATAGAGAACTCCCAAAACAAAAGCACCAGCAAACACCCAGCAAGATGTAGATCTGATCATAGTGGCAACGAGAGCTAGCGATCAGAAGAGGATCTACGGTAAGGATACATCATGATACGTACCATGGCTGGAAGGTCTGGAAGCATATGTGTAGCAAAATTAAAATAGCACTGTAATTTAATGTCATTGCATTATGCAATTGACAATTCATAATGCAATTTCGTAATGTAATTTGAAAATACGTTTTTCAAAGTGTATTTTAATCTGCAAAGTGACAATGGAAATGAAAAGAATAAAGCCACTCGAAGCCAATCGAGTGTCTTTATTCAAATGGGAAGAAGACAGAATTTCCTTTCTTGACAACAATAAAAGGAGCGTATTACTGCATATGTAGCCGATGCAGTAATACGTTTTTATTGAATAAAAGTGTAAAGTGCTACCCAAAGTGCGTGCAAAACGTTTACAGTCCCATTCAGACCATCCTCAGTGCAAACATACAAAGGTAAAAGACTTCATTATATAGACTACGCTTAGTTGGTGGCAGACATGTCAATCAAAAGGTCAGGTAGGTTGACGTGTCGACTAGACATTTTAAAAAAGGCACGGCTCACCTTTTTTCACTTTTCTTGACAACATACATGGCCGAGCTCAAGCCTGAATTCAGGCACCACGCCTGAACTCTATCAGGCTTGTATCTCCAAGAGTACACACTCCATCAACAGCATCTGTCTTCAACACGATTGTTCTCCCCATCATCTGTCAAACTTCAGAGTGTAGCGACAATCTCCTCCATTGCTCCTCCATTGCATATAAACAAGGAAATTACGAGGTAGTGACGTAGGTCCCGCCGAGACGCGATTCGCTGATAGATTGCAAAATCTTTCGCAAAGCATTTTGCAGATTAAAATGTCATTTATATATGACCGTGTCCCCCGGGAGAAACTGTGGGAGGTGCTGCGGGGGTATGGGGTGGGGGGGTCTCTCCTCAGGGCCATCCAATCCTTGCACTCCCAAAGCGAGAGCTGTGTCCGGGTTCTCGGCAGCCAGTCAGTCTCGTTCCCGCTGGGTGTTGGCCTCCGCCAGGGCTGCGCCTTGTCACCAATCCTGTTTGTGATATTCATGGACAGGATATCGAGGCGCAGTCGTGGTGGGGAGGGGTTGCAGTTCGGTGGTCTGAGGATCTTGTCACTGCTCTTTGCAGATGATGTGGTCCTGATGGCATCATCGGCCTATGACCTTCAGCACTCAATGGATCGGATGGCGTCCGAGTGTGAAGCGGCTGGGATGAGGATCAGCACCTCTAAATCTGAGGCCATGACTCTTAGCAGGAAACCGTCTTTTGCCTACTCCGGGTATGAAATGAATCCTTAGCCCAAATGAAGGAGTTCAAGTACCTGGGGTTCTTGTTCGCGAGTGAGGGGACGATGGAGCGTGAGATTGGCCGGAGAATCGGAGCAGCGGGATCGATATGCGTTCGCTTCACCGCACCGTTGTGACGAAAAGAGAGCTGAGCCGCAAGGCAAAGCTCTCGATCTATCGGTCAATCTTCGTTCCTATCCTCACCTATGGTCATGAGGGATGGGTGATGACCGAAAGGACAAGATCACGGATACAAGCTGCCGAGATGAGTTTTCTCAGGAGGGTGGCTGGCTTCTCCCTTAGGGATAGGGTGAGAAGTTCAGTCATCCGTGAGGAGCTCAGATTAGAGCCGCTGCTCCTTTGCTTAGAAAGGAGTCAGTTGAGGTGGTTCGGGCATCTGGTAAGGATGCCCACTGGGCGCCTCCCTTGGGAGGTGTTCCAGGCACGACCAGTGGGGAGGAGACCTCGGGGAAGACCCAGGACTAGGTGGAGAGATTATATCTCAACACTGGCCTGGGAACGCCTCGGGATCCCCCCGTCAGAGCTGGTCAATGTGGCTCGGGAAAGGGAAGTCTGGGGCCCCCTGCTTGAGCTGCTGCCCCCGTGACCCGACCCCGGATAAGCGGATGAAGATGAGATGAAATGTCATTTAAATTTTGCAAAACACAAAGCGTGGCGAAGTGCATTGCCATCACGGGGGTGCAATAGCTTTTCCATTTGATTAAAAGGCACTCAAAAAATGTGACAAAATGTTAATTATATTTTTATTGTTATAACTTTTTCAAATCGAATTGAGGATTTCATTGTCACTTTGCATATTAAAATACACTTTGAATAACGTATTTTCAAATTACATTATTAAATTGCATTATGAATTGTCTATTGCATAATGTCATGATTGTATTGCAAATTGTCCCTCTCCCTAGCTCTACATGCGCATCCAATATTTTTTATTATTCGTCGACGCAACGGAGATGGCAAGGGCTCCGATTAATAATTTCCGGAATCACTTTGCACAGTATATACTTTGCACCTTGTTTACTTTGCACATTAAGGACCAATAAAACACCAATTAAGATTAGAAAATCTTTTGAAGTTTATTTACAACTATTTGAAAGTTTTTATGCATGTTTTTACCGCCAGCACCTCGGCATGTCTTCCTAACGAACAAACTCCTGCTCCTCCTTCTACATCAAAAAGCTCTTCCCACTAAAAATGACATAATTATTATTGGCTAATATACTCTAATTAGGTATCTTTTACATTTCTGGCGATCTGTTATGCAGAGCAATTCATTTCTTTGCATGCTATAGCGCTAGTTCTGTGGTGCAATTTCATTTAAACTTGGCACAATGTATAAAACCTTTTTTATTTAGTCAAAGCAGCGTGCCTTCATTTAACTTAAAGCTAGGGTAGGCGATTTTTTTACTGAAATATTTAGCAAAAATGTCATAATAGCCAGTCAGCTATATGTAGGCGAAGTGCTCTGAGAATATCTGCACATCACTTTGCTCTCCCCTGCCTCTGTGTGCCCCCCCAAAAAATTGCCACCGCTCTATGTACACTTTGACCCAATCAGAGCGGAGGCTCCGATTCTCCGTTCTTATTGGCTGTGGGACTGTCCGTCAACTTGGCACCGACGTTCGTGAGTCCCTGCGTGAGCGTTCACGAGCCTAGCAGCTTATGCTAACAAATTACAGTTGCACTTAGTTTGCTAACTTGCTTGGCTGATACAGCTACCTTTCTACCATCTACCTATGTCTGTGAGTAAGATGTTGATGCTATATATGTTTTTATGCAGTTATCAGCACTAATGTTTAATTACCTCGGAATCGGACATGGTGTTTCGTCTTCCTATCAATGTAACTGAATTCACATGAACGCGCATCACTGACGTGCGGAGGGAGGAGCTACAGCAGGTAGCGCGTAGGAGGGAGGGACCAGAGAGAACGTGACAGAATCTCAACGGCTGTTTTCCCCAAAATCGCATACCCTAGCTTTAAGTGAGTCTTGTTTCCAAATCAAGCAGTCACACCAGAACTGTCACACAGCTGACGAGTACTTCGAACCAAACCCTGGCGCACATCGCGTCGCCATCTATCAGCATTTACTTCAATAAAAACGGAACAAGACCTCAATCAAACCCTCCGACGTGACCTTTACTTCTGCTACGGATGCCGCCGTGGTCTGGTGTCTGGTGACACATTGAAACTCTGCTGAAACAGACTCTGAGCAGCAGAGGATCCAAAAACACTGACTTCCTCCACACAGCACTTATGTGATATTGCAGTTTTGCTTTTTGAAGCATTAGTCCAATAAAACATGTTCTACCCCAACATCCACATGATAAATGGTCGCATATGCAACTATTTGGTAACAGTGTTAAGCCCTGGGAAGGCCAAAAGCATGGCTAGGAGCAGGCCAGAGCCCGTGTATGGCCAAGGGACAGTGAGGTTGAATATGGCAACAAGATTGAGGGACCATAACTAGTTGATCATCCCAGGGGATCCAGAGGTAGGGCTGGGCAATATACCGGTTTTAAAATTATACCGGTATATTTTTAAAAGTGATATGTAGTTGAGACAATATCGCCATACCGGTATATTATTATTTTGATGTTGCCTTGCGAGCGCTATTTTATAAAGCCGACCGCTGCTCTGTCTACAAATCATGTTCAGCTGCTCAATCCCGCCTGTTACATGTATGTAGCGTTCTCCCACCAATGGACGCATCATAACAAACTTTGAACAAAAACATGGTGGACACGGTGGTAGAGAGTACTGAACCCGTGAAGGGACATGGGGTAAAAAGAATGTTTTTAACGTTTCTCGTGAGCACGAGAAAGTATCTGGTGCGCATGAGAAAGTATCTGGTGCGCATATCACTGGCAGTGTGTGCGTGTGCATGTGCGTGTGCGTGTGCGTGTGTGGGTGGTGTGTGTGTATGTCATCAGCGTGTGAGTGCGGACGAGCGAGCGGTAGCGTGCGTGTCAGTTTAGTGAAGTAATGATCGAGTCCGGTAGTGTGTAAGAATAAAGTACCGGGCAAGAATCGATGGCCGCTTCATTCCGACCTATAAGCAGACCCACTACCGGTCAAAGTGAAGGGTGTTACCCCCGAGAGAGCATCGTCCCTGGGAGGGAACGTCTCCCTTGTGCTCCTCGGCCTAGGAGACGACAGTAGGAAAGGTGTAACACGAACCATCTTGTAGTCAGAGGCGGAACGCAAGAGAGTATACATGCTCCAATAGTGAGAGATAAAAATAAAGCACACTCTTTTGAATGATTTTAGCTTGTGTGTGATTTATCGTGGGCACACACAAGCTAAAATCATTCAAATTAGAGAAGAAGCTGCATGTCAACCCCAGCGTCTTCGGTTGCTATGCGACGTCAACGTCATTGGCGGACTATTCTTCTGCTGATCAACACGACGAATGCTGGTTACAAATAAATTGTGAAAAAGACACACCATGAAGTTATTTTTCTCGTTTAGGCAAGTAGCCGTGTATAAGCGGGATAATGTATAGAACGTCGCCGGTCATTATCGAAAATAAGCCCATTCAGGTCGGTGTCCTGTTCACCCTGTCGGGCTTATTTTTCCGATAATGACCGCCGGCGTACTATACATTATCCCTTACATATCTGTTAAAGCACAGCTGTGCTTTGTTGAGCAAAAAAAATAAATAAACCTAAATAAATGTTTGATAGTGAATACTTGTGGCGTAGAGTTAAAACTCCAGACTTTCCCCGTTTTGTTCAAAATATCGTTATATCGTATATCGCCATTCGAACAAAAAATAGAGATATGAGTTTTGGTCCATATCGCCCAGCCCTATCCAGAGGTAGGTACGCCAAAACCAAAAGCGTGGACAGTTTATGAGGATGTGTGTACCTCCTCCAGAAGTTTGCCCTCCACCCTCAGCTCCCAGGATGCCACCTTCTCATGGTCCTCAGCCTCGGGCTTGGCGGCGGTGAAGGTGTTGGAGATGTAGATCCTTAACTTGCGCTTCTGCTGTGGGGACACAAGAGACGACAGACGGGCTCAGGGTTCTGTCTGGCTGCCCCAAGTTCAAACGACACAACCAAACGTTGAATAGTCAGACATTTAGAAGACTCAGCCATCATGTCCTGTTATAAAGTCCAGTCGTATTACTCAATGTCCAGTGGAGAACCAATACCCTGAGGGAGCATGACCAACAGAGCAACCCCACAGAATTGCTCCTTTAGAACAAGCAGATCTCATGACTTTTCCCAGAACCGGGATTAGACTTGTGACCAAAGTTCTCTGTCACCATCATAATGTTGGAGCTCTACCTATGGAGAAATATAGAGCCCCCCCCACGACCAGCCAGCAGAGGAGCACCATTAAAAAAGGTAATAAGGACCACATACCCAGGCTCGAAACACAACAGTGACCCAAAAGAGAGATTTGGCGTCTCCCATCTTAGTAAACTGTACACTGTACACAAGGTCAGCAGAGTGCACTCAAGTAAATTAAGTCAACGGAGCAGAACCAAATCTCAACAGTATAATTGAATCTCAATAATCACTCTTATAATACCAATAAGAGTGTTATCAAACACTGTATATAACTTTTAAATTAATTAAAGATTGAGGTTTGTGTGGTTGAATGTAGATATTACTAAAGTTAAGTTACTTGCAATACCAGCACTTATTATAAATGTGGAATCACTGTATTTGTCTCTGTCTATAATGAGGAGCGATCATTTGTGAACAGTGACTCATACAGACCACAATGTGGCAGTAATTAGTCAAATGTAAAGTGCAGGGCTGATAGGAAGTGAAATTATCAGTGCCTTAGGCTGAAATGATCATACATTCGAAGACACCCTAGAGAATTGCCTTTCTTGACAACAATAAAAGGAGCGGAACTCGCAGACCATGTAGCCGATGCAACAATACGTTTTTATTGCATGAAAGTGTAAAGTGCTACCCAAAGTGGTGTGCAAAAGGTTTTCAGTCCCATTCAGACCATCCTCAGTGCAAACATACAAAGGTAAAAGACTTCATTACATAGACTACGCCTAGTTGGTGGCAGACATGTCAATCAAAAGGTCAGGTAGGTTGACGTGTTGACTAGACATTTTAAAAAGGCACCGCTCACCTATTCTCACTTTTCTTGACAACATACATGGCCGAGCTCAAGCCTGAATTCAGGCACCACGCCTGAACTCTATCAGGCCTGAAATTGTAGTAAAACAGGCAGGGCTTGGTGCCACTTGTTTCACCCTAGTTTCTGTGCCACTTTTATGGTCGGATGTGCCAGATCTGAACCAAGGTCTTGCGTCCACACTCAGAACTTCAATGCAAACTCTGTGGCCGGATTTCACTTGCCTGCTAAAGACTTCCTGTCAAAATAAGTCTGCTGAAATGACGCTGGGTGGAAAAAAAGCCCTTATGTTGTTCTAGTTAAATTGGTATGACAGTCAGAAGCCTTTGCAGTTGATTAGCCTCTCCTCCATAGAATCTTTGGCCTTTTAGCCGAGCAAAAGCTCTAGCAAAATTTAAAGATCCCACATCATTATTATTTTAGGGTTAATGATTGCATTTGTGGGTACTACTAGAATAGGGTTACATGCCTGTATGTAAAAATAACAAAATGTATTATTCTCACACTTAATTTCAACAAAACCAATTTAAGAGTTTTTCAGAAAGAGTCTGTTTTGTATCAGGTTGCTTAAAGGCGGCTCTCCCGTGTGGCCCAGTCTCCCCTGATTGGTCATCATGCCCTATCTGATGCGATTGGTCGAACGCTTTGCACGTGTGCAAATTCACAGAAGTTGATAATATGGCAGGTAGCCGGAAGGCGAGACTACTGCACTTCAAAACTGCTTACTGCAGTCTTGACGTCACACTGTTACGAGAGTAAAGTTTGAGTGCAAACAAGCTGTTTCACACACTTCGAGTGAGGGGCGTTCTCGGTGGGCGTCAATACTCCCCATGGCTTGGACTTAGATTTTACTAGCTTGGCAGACGTAAAGCATGTATACATTCGTCATATACCAGTCTAAAGCAGGAGTCTCACACTCATTTTCACCCCGGGCCACATAAGCATTATGGTTGCCCTCAAAGGGCCGGTGGTAACTGTAAGACTATATAATTGAACAATTTCTTAAAATATTGCTGAATAACTGTCTCCGCGTTTGATTCCTATTCATTAAATTGTACAAATATACATTGCATACTTCCACGTACATTTAAATAAATTGTAAAATATTAGTGCTGTCAAGCGATAAAAATATGTAACCGCGATTAATCACATTAATGTCATGATAAACTCGCGATTAATCGCACATTTTTTTCTATTCTAAATATCCCTTGATTTCATGCTCTTAGCTTTTTAGTGAGATCAGAGAGTGTTGAGAAGGACAGTCAGAAGAGAGACCCGCAGTGAATTCAACCCGGTCCACTTGACCTCGGGTAGGTGCATGACAGTGGTAGGCCTACCGTAAAACTTCAATAGCCCAGGCTTGTATTTGTTTCAATCACTGAACTTTCAAACAAAACTCTTGCTCAGCAAAGATGGGAAATACTGTAACATTTATTATTTAAACCACTTTGAATAATCCTACCGTACGTAGGCCTATACACATTACCAGGCTATCGAATAGAACACACACACAAACACACACACCGAGTGAGAGGTTGCGCCCGCAAACTCTCACTCACTTAACACTCACTTAACTTGACGCAACACTCAAACTGTCAACATCGCAAACAAGTCTAGAGGGGAGTAACTGAGTGCCCCCTCCAGAAGTGGTACAACCCATGAACTGCAATCGGTCAGAAAGACATACCAGCTAATGACAACATTGAACTCTCGTGCAGGCTCGAATAGAGTGACACACACACACACACACACACTGTTGTTGCTAGACAGCAGGTGAAAAAACGACAACATTTGCCAAGCCAAAAGAGCGTTAATCGCGCGATAAAATGAACACCGTTAAAATTGGTTCGCGTCGTTAACGCCGTTAATAACGCGTTAAAATGACAGCACTATAAAATAAATGTGTAAGCGCATTGCTCTGTGTACATAACAGAGCAATGCTATGTACACAGCTTTTCTTTCATTTATCAAGTTAAGAAACACACATTACCCCATCAATCAAAGATCACACTGTAATAAAAAAACACTTATATTACCAAAAAACATAAGTAATTGCATCGACTTTGCTAACCTCAAAAAGCACGCTCATACCCAGCCACCTTGATTCTCTATGGTACAGCATATCTCCGAGAGCATCTCCTACAAAGACTCCTGGAGCTGGCAGTGATCCAGGCCACCAGCCTGAATCACTGCCATATAATGACCAGATGACCGTGGTCATTATGTCATCCAGTTCCAGAACCACCCCACACAGGGCTTCTTGGTGGAGAATGCATTTATAGGCTATCAGAGGTGTGTGGCAGAACTTTTCGCATTTTCTCCTTCACTCGTCCAACCAAACTTTAAAAATGTTCTTTAACTAAACATTTTTAAAATCAAGATACATATATTTTTAGAAGATTTCACACTCGTTTCAAGTTCATTTGAAGCTCTCGCGGCCCACATAAAATGAGGTAGCAGGCCGCATTTGACCCGCGGGTCGTAAGTTTGAGACCCCCAGTCTAACGCAAAGGGGAAAGTCGAAAAAGCATGATATTAAAATGATTATTTACTTTAAATAATTATTGTTAGAAACAAAACACAAGTTTATTTTGAGTGTGCCACAGAATACTGGTAATATTGAATTGAGAATTTGGTGTAAAGATGTACATTGTGCATCTTCAGAGCAGCTTACTGTGATGGGTTTCTTGATGGCCTCCTGGATCTCCATTCGTTTGCGGGCGATGGTCTGGTCCAGCTTCCTCTCAAAGGCCAGGAGGTCCATGTAGGCTTGGGACTCAGGAACCAGGTCTCTGATCTGAGCAGAAAGAAAAACAAACACTGTTCTTTTCAGGGATCTGTGGCTCAACTTTTGGATGAAGAAAAGCATTGATTGAATAAAAACATAAACTGGACCCTGTGTAATCTTAATAATATAAATATTAACATTAAAGCTGCAAGCAACATTTTATGGGTGCCAAGCCTAAAGTCGACCAATAAGACCATTAAGACCCTAACCGACCATTAAAACCCTGACGGCGACCATGTAGACGCTGTCAGCCCATTAAGACTGTGACGCAGACCATTAAGACCTTTTTTTTTTTTTGCATACGGCTGACATCGCTGGAATAGCATCATCTTGGTTCGGTTGATGTGCGAACAGAAATTCATGACCGTAACGTCAAAAGGCTGAGGAGTTATGATTCTTTAAAGTTGTCAATTGATTGCTTTAGCGACCCTATAGTCCTATTTTGATGAACTTTAGCCTGGATAACCTTGACCTATGCTTCTGGTCCAGTCAATCACCAAGTTTGGTGATGATTGACTCAATTTAACCCCGCCTTTAATCACCTATCATTGATGGGGCTAATTTGGACGTCCAGCTGCCATTTTGTTACAGGTTCTGGGTTTCCTAGGCACATTTCCTCAACATGAGGAGATACAACTGTCTACAGGATTTCCTGACTATAGAATAGAATGGTCAGATAATATTTCCGTCCAAAGTCTGCAAAGTCCGCAGCTATGTTAATTGATATATTGATATCTATCTGTATACAATTTAGAGGTTGCATTTTCAATTAATTGTTTTACCGCTCCCTATAGCCCGATATGGATACAATTTGGAGGGGTTCATCTTGACATCTTGAGGGTTGGTTTAAGTTAATTCCAGAAGGTTTTGAGCCTCTGCCGGCCATGTTGTTTTGTTAATCAACTTAATTTTACTTGAGCAGTTGGAACTGGTCCCCAACAGCCAATAAGTTAGTCCCGCTCAAATCAATCATTCTTGGCCCTATCTTGCATCCAGCGCAATTGAGTCGTTGCTAGTTTTCAACTGGCGCGGAGCATTCTTTTTCCTCCACAGGCACAAAATAAGGTCAACGAGTTCAGAAGTCTGTGTTACAGGCGCAAAAATCCTATCCTGTGGATCGAAACTTCAAAGATTCATGCAATTGACACTTTTGCTATAATCATTGCAGCGCAGTTGGTGCGAAACACATTTGCACACCCGTGTTTCATAATCTTGAGAACATGCCCAAAATGTTTGCATTCGTAAACCCAAATGTGAACTATAATGCATCAGAAGTGGCACATCTTTGAAGAATTTCCTCACAAATAAAATAATATAGAACGCTATGTTGATTCTGCATTTGAATGAGCGAGCACAAGTCCAACCAATGAAAGACGCCGGCAGGGGGTGCTTTTTTCAAACAACACTTGTTAATCTTGAGTCAGCCTCACCAGCTGTAGCAAGTTTCCTAAAAAAGTAGGCGAGCGGTTTAGACTGTGTAAGTCAAACGTAGCAGAATAATAATTATTAAACTAACAATTACAATAGGTTGCCTTCGCACTTTGTGCTTGGCACCCTAATGAATCATTATCATAATGAACCCAAACAATTCCCCATTCAATGTTCAGAAGATGCCATAGGCCTACCCTTTGTGGGAGGACCTTATCAGCCATCTTGCGTCTTTTTGCCCTAGAATACGAAGAGAGATCATTAGGAAAAACAATGAGAACATCACGGATCCATACTGTGAAAACATCTGGAATCCACACTCACTCTATATTTACAGTACGTAAGCATTCAGTCCCTCCACAGGTTTTACCAAAAGCACACACACATTTACTCACTTATTATACATTTACTCCAAGTAAGACCTTAGATAACCTTTTAAAGAAAAGCAATGAGGAAAATCTCCAACAATTGCCTCTGCCGTCTTTCAATAGTTGCCACTGGAACCCAGGCTCCCAGTCACCTTCATCATCATAGCTTAGTGAAGATGAGAAGCCAGGGGGTTCATAGAAAATGGCCACTGTGGTTCAATAAAGCGGCCTCGTTATAGCAAACCAACTCGTGGCACACAAAAGACCTCATTGTGGATGGAGATGATCAAACACTTCTTGGCCTGGAGGCATGACAGATTTATAGGGCCGAAGCACACTCCAGTTCCCATTGAAGAAGTGATCATGGGACCCTTGTGTTCTGAAGGACTCTTCGGCTCACTGGGATGTGTGCTGTTCTTTTGGCAGAGCCATAGTTTGTCTTGCTGAACGTCTTCTCTTCCCTGGGCCGTAAATGCCAAAAACAAAACAGTCTAACTTAATGTTGATTTATGACCTGCCTCATTCGCAAAAAGGAACCCAATATCATTGTAGATTTGTTTTAAACTTGGAAATACATATTCTACGATCTTCAACATGGTAATCTGTGCCATTTTATCCCAGATACTAAAATAACAATGTAAAGAAGCAGGAGTAGATACTTTGTTTTTGCCCAGCCTGCCAACTAGTTTGCGTACGTTCCTCTACGCTCCCAAAGCAGGAAGCCTTCTTTTGGTGACTCTGAAATGCCTGTATACTATTTAGGCTACAGTTGGTTTGATGTTCCCGTCGAAGAGGGTAAAGCTTCCGGGAATCTTCTTGCATACCACCTGGTAATGTGGCCGTGTGAAGCTCCATTAGCAGAGCTAGATGCGTCTTTGCAATGATTTGATCATTACGGAGAAGTGTTATCATCACCATGGTTACAACTCACTGCAACTTTGCAATGCATATTATTGAGTAGCCTAGCGTCCTTGTTGATGAGCAATGTTGTGTATGGAATGCGGCCCAAACCGTGGCGTTGCGTATCCTAAAGCCTTACCCTCTGTCTGAAGAGGGTAATTACCAGGTGGTATGCAAGTGGAGTCTGGGAAGCTTTACCCTCTTGGACGGGAACATCAAAACCAACTGCAGCCTAAACAGTATACAGGCATTTTAAAGTCACCAAAAGAAGGCTTCCTGCTTTGGGAGCGTACGCAAACTAGTTGGCAGGGTGGACAAAAACAAAGTATCTACTCCTGCTTCTTTTCTTTCCAGGCATATATGTGACGCCATTTCTGCTACAGAACTCAACCAAAAAAAGAAGAAGAGGAGGCGGAGCATGTGCATCAAGCCTGTGCGCTGTATACAAACATATAGTAGAAGAAGAAGAAACAAGAACCGAAACTCAAAAACAACAGCAGCAGTTGTTAAACCTTGTAGATTGAGCAGAAAATATATTTTTATATAAAGTTAGTAATTATATTTGCAAAGACAGGTTTCAACTCTACTACAAAAATAATGCAAATAAAACAAAAAACAAATTAGACGCTAATCTAACGTTGCCAACCTGATGGGTGGGACGATGAAGTCAAAGTTAATTTTTCTCTTTTTCCGCCTGGAACCTCGTATCAAAATAGTGCGTTTGCAGATTTAATTGACTGCTGGGTAGCTCCAGGCTGAGTTGGTTTGTGAGAGTTGAGACTGCCCTGAGGGATTCTTAACAGATAATGATCCAAGACTTTGCATGAAACCCAGAAAAACTGTATTCTTTGTGAAACTAGAACTAAATCCTTTGACTACATAAATAATGAACAGGTAGGGAAAAGGTAAGGCATCCTGCTCTCAGCACTCATAAGAGATGGACCCCATCACCCTAAAACCCATGTTATACAGTAAACACAATTGGCCATACACGTCGTCAACAACAACAACAACAACAACAACAACAACAACACAGTTTACAAAAATCGATGTGGCCATAGCCCCTGCAACTCACCCTCGTCTAAGGGCCCCCACCATGGGCCCCTGAGGCTGCTGCTGCTGGTGAAGGAACCGTTTTCTGGAGGGATCCATTGTTGCCGGTCCCATGGATGGACGCATGGCCATGTTCCCTCCACCATAGGAGGGCCCTGGCATTTGGCCCCCCATTGACCCCATACTCCCTAATGGGGCCCCTCCTCTGTGGGGCTGCATTCCTGGGCGCTGGAGTAGTGGAAAGGTAGTTTACATCGGATTAGGGGAGGACTGTACACACAGTTACAAATATAAGCTTTCTTCCTTTTCATAATATTAACATTTGATTAATGGTTAACCTTTACCTGACCTGACGAGACATAAAAACAGTGACAAAAGGTCAATTAAATTCCCTCGACAAAAACTTCAGATGGCAATTGGAGAAGGTAGAACAAATGGAGAAGTTAGTAAATGCAAAATGATGTATCGCTGTTTGTGACACATGGTACAGACGAACACACACGCACACGCACGCACACACACAGTAACTCACTTTAAAACCAGTGAATACTTTTGAATTCAACTTCCAGAATGCTAAACCCTGAAATGGGAAAACGATTACATATGCCATTGAACTACTGAGACCAACACTGTAACAATAGTTCAGTTTGAACAGTGTAAGACCAACACTGTAACACTAGATCAGTTTGAACAGTGTTGTGCAACACACGCTCAGGTCAACTCAACAAACACCATTGAGACCCGAGCCGTCTCCTCTTCCGCTTCTCTTTACTGATATTAAACCATGTTCTTACCTGATGATACTGAGGGACACCGGCCATGGACCGGTGGTACCCCGACGGGTTATGCGGCATCCCGGCCATCCTCATCCCGGGTGTGTGGCCAGCCATCATAGGGTTCATACCCGCGTTCAGCGGAGGGCTGGAGAAGCCTCCCCTCGAAGACATCTCAAGGCGACAGATGGTTTAGATCTGCTTACACTTCTGCTCCCCGCCGATCCAGAAACTCAAAAATAGTCAAAGTTTGTGTTTGGGACAGTCCCCACGCTGTCACCCGGAGCTAGCTGCTGTAGCCTGTTAGCACCGTGTTAGTTCCGGGGTTAGCTTCCACGAGACTGACAGTTTGTTTTGTTGTTGACATTAAGCAATGGGCAATGTATCCGCCGCCGTCTTCTTTCTTTGTGTTAACTTAACATAATGTTACTTTTAGTCATAGCACTTTGAAACGCGAACTGCCTGTGTTACGAAACTAACTTTGTTCCGTAGTGCGTTGAGCGTCCTATTCCCGCCCCCGAGCTGAGACTAATGGTGTGATCCAGATGCCTCGGACACTAGCCTTCCGAGTTGCAAGTGGGGAAATCTCCCAGCTTTCTTGCGGCATTTCACGGGGGCTATGACATAAAACCGGAAAAACAGATTGTTCGTGTGACTAGACTTTATAATCATAACTGAACTGAGGAGCTTAGGTGGAGTGTCAGTATGTTGGGTTAGTGCAGTGGACAATAGTGCAAACAGTGTTAATATATTCTACATAGAGAAGACAGACGGGTTCAGAAAATGATTTATGCCCTAGCGTTCAGATTGATTTAACTCCTTCTGAGATCAGATAACAACTAGCCTCATTACAAAGATGTCCTATTCTAAGATCACAAAATATCTGCCACTTGGTTAAATAAATATATTTTCCCATACTGTGCTTGTTTTGTTTTCATTTTAACTTTACCTTAGGCCTACTCAAATTAATGGTCCAAAAACCTACTATAGTTATACTTTTATACTTTTCTAGACATATATTATAAACTTATTTACTTATATTATCAATGTATTTATTGATTTCTCTAAACAGTAATAGCTAAATGTTATGGAGATAACGTGAATAATAGGCTAATAAAAAACATTTAGGCCTACCAGTTACTAAATGCCTGCTCACCTAACTACCCATCTATCTACCTATCTACCCATCGATCTATCTATCTATTATCTATAATCTATCTCTTATCTAAATTAAATTAAATGAAGGAAATTAAATAAACACAAGCTAGCTAGACTATGATACACTTTAAACACTCAGTTTACTAGCTAAATTCGATTAAACAATTAGATGCAATACAAATATAACGTAAAAACAAGTGTTATAGCGATCTGTTATCTGTATTATGTTATTTCGTCTTTGGCAACATGAGCGCGATGGTTTTTAGTTTTTTTTCCAGGATCGTCTGAGCCTGAGTAGTGTCAAATTGCTTAAATTTGCATACGCGTTCTGATTGGATGACGGATCAATCGCTG
>OLKM01001399.1:0-38512 GCA_900291075.1 Melanogrammus aeglefinus | reverse complement strand
CGGAGCCTTCAGCCGCAAGGATCCATATGCGATTGCGCTCTTTACCCATTTAAAGCCATAGGGGGTTAGTCAATGGACGTAGTGGGCACGAGGGGTCAGGCCCCGTGCCCACTACCTCCGTCAGTTGTCCGTTGCCATTGACTTTGAATGGGGAGGACGCGCAATGCATTGGTGGATCGTCCCGTTCAGTTGGAGCGTTCGCCACCCGTCAGAAGTTTGAAAAAAATGTTTTCAACACTTTTTCGCAGGCGACGGAATGCGGTCATCAATCAGATCGCGTTATGCAATGTATGCATACTGTGAGGACTATCGGGCTCGATACTGGAAAGCAGGAGAGCGACGGAAGAAGTTAATTTAAAAATGGAGGCGGGAAGCGATTTGATTGGCTGACGGATGCTCTGCGCAAAGATACTTCCCCATCCGTCAGCCACGTTCCATGGTCCGTTGACTGACGGTGCAGTCGGCACGAGGCGTAAGTGCGCTAATTTATAGATGTCAGTGTTGTTCCAAATCGAATACTCTGTGGTGCACTAACCGGAAATTACGACCACGACTCCCACCGCGGCGCCTTCCCCGCAATAAACATCCCTCTTTGAACGGTGAACTCTTTACGCCTAGCAGCTGAAAAGCTATAAAAACTGTAAAAAACTACAAAATGACTATAAATTAGGGATGTACCAAAAATATTACAAAATAACTCGGTGTTGGCCTCAACACCGAGTAGGCCTAATACCGCATACCGCGGCAACCCTAAATGGTACTAATAATTGGCATAATAATTTCTTTCGGTGTTTTGGTTTTCGGCCTTGGTTTCCTCATTTTCGGTTTTCAGTTTCGGCCAAGAATTTTCATTTCGGTGCATAAATGCAGGCTATGTGGAAAATGCGCAGACTTTGGCTCAGCCTGGCTCCGTCCTCTTTCCGCTACGGGTAGCCTAAAATGGCTGCGTTGAGTACGAAAGTGTACATCGCACACACTTCGCGAATTTGACCGTTTTTGAATGCAACGTCATCCGGGTCCTTTCAGTACACTTATTTTCGCCCGATCTGAATTGGAACGCCCTACGTACTCAAACTTAGGCTAGTAAGTATGGATAGAGTATGGATATTGGAACACGGCACCGGGCTCTATAAATCGAGGGACCTTCACAGCCCGCTTAAACAGCTGCAATACCAGCCTTGGCCGCCCCTCCCCCGTCAACAACTGAGCGCCGGTGTTACACCGGCCGGTGTTACACCGAATTCTGCGACCCACCGAAAAGTGTGACCCCAGGGGGCGCTGTTGCATATGTTCTGGCGATATGGCACGAGTTTGAGCGTAGGACTGGACCAGGCCATGACAAAAACATAAATAAAACTATAAAATCTCCCCCGCAGGGTAGGAGGCCAGAATTAGATTTTAAGGACCCTGCAGCTCCACAAGGAAAAGGGTGGCATGGCTGTACGAAACTGAAGTACTACTTCTAATGTCCTGCAACAACTCAGGCTGTAACATGCTGGTGTATGGAGACTCATGTAGCTAGATGGAAGGATATAGAGAATGAGGGTTGAGCTAGCCCATAACAAATATTAATGACTGATAGGGAATTGGTTTTAAAAGGAACGAGAGATTGTTTAGAACCCGATAACTAAATTCACATTGTTGGACTTGGCACTTTTTGGTTTTAAAAGTGGAGGGAAAGTATGGAATAGAGAATGAAAATAAGGTCCTCTGAGGGTGGATAACCATGACAAAGATTCAAACCAGGAATAAGTGATTTGGGCTTGCAGACGATGGGCAAATAGGGGTATTACAGCAATATGCACACTATTAGAGAAGGGTAAATTGCAGAGTTTTCAGGCTATTAGGGAGAAATTTGATTTGGAAGCAAATCAACTCTTTCGGTATTTTCCAGGTGAGGGATTATTATTGTAACAGGAAATAAAGTTTAAAAGAACAAAGAGCAGAAACATGATTATACAATAATGATAAATGCATATTGAAGGGGGGAATGTAGAGTGATCTGCAGCCCTATAAAGCTCTAGGGTCCAGTGGGGCGAAATTCAACTGTTTAATATTAAAGAAAATGGGAAAAAGAAATTCGGGAATAGATAATAACAGCAGATGATCGGTATACTGTGTGCAAGAGCCAACACTCAGCCACCAGCTGCTAGATATGGCGAGAAAGATTTGGCTGGAAAACATTATGAGGTATTTCATTTACACCAAAGATTAAGCGGAGTTACCACCAGAGAAACCGTGTTGTGGAGGTTGTGTGGTCAAATGGAGGCAGACCATACCATGTTGTTTTGGGAAATGTCAGAGATGAAAGGATACTGGGAACGGGGGGTGTGGGAGTGTGCTGAGGGGATATTGGGATAATGAGATACCAAAACTTGTCTGGTAGTTAGTATTTGGGGAAGCATTCACAAGAGGAGGTACAAGGTGGGGATAATACCTGGTGAAAGTATTATTATCTGGCTAGCAGGCAAGGCAATGAAAGGGCCTGGTATAAGTAGAACCCCTAGCTTAAAAAAAAGGACAACGTGGTGAGTATTGTGGAGGAGAATCTATGAATGGCAGAGATTACACATAGCCCTTAGAATGAGGTTTGAACAGTTTGAAGGAAAATGGGAGAATGAATTATTACAGAAGGGGGGAGGGTGATACCACTCTATTCATCGTAAATGTCATCTGAATAACGACAGAATTGTTGCATTGCTGGGAACTGAATCGGAAGGACCTATTAAGCTTTGTGTGTTTCTTGTTTTGTTTTTTTGTGTTTTGGCCTTTGATCCCTTTTTTTTTTTGGTGTGCGGTGTTTTGCACTGATTTGTAATGTTTTGCATATTTTTTGTGTATCATTGTTGGCAAATCCATATAAAAATCAAACCAGTAAAAAAAAAAAAAAATCTCCGCCAACCCCTTACCTTTTTATTAGAAGGTGCGTAATAAAGTAATTGATTTGATTAGGCATTTTACAGACGCCATACAATGGAGATAGGGCGTTTGTACGGTCCATTCCGTTGCTTTCTTTCCCCATAAACCAATGCTAGAGTCAGTGTTAGTTACGCTGATTTAACCTTTTGCGCATTTCTATTATAGGCTCTTTCGTAAATGCTGTTTAGATTAAATGTTAGTGGATAAGAAGAAACTCACACCGGTTGGGGGAGATATTATGTTTAATTTATGTTTTTGTTATAATGCACACGTGCATGTTGCAGAAAATGTGCAACAGCGCCCCCTGGGGTCACAACTATACGGGTGGGTCGCAGAATTTGGTGTTAAGGTTTGCTTTCCGCTCCACGCCCCCCCCACCCCCTCAACAACCTCAAGAGACATGCATACAAGATGGAAATATAACTCGAGACCCTGCATGGAAGTATACGTTAACTTCATAGAACATGAAAGATTCGCTCCATATCATTTAACACCAACAACATAGTAAATCTATGTAGGCCTAGAAAAAAAGGCAGTTTGATGTTGCTTACGAAACAGATTTTACCAGTATTTACTCATAAAATGCAATCACCATAATTATATACAAATTAAATGGTAACAAATCGATCAACAATGAGGTTGGAATAGCCTACCCACATAAATAATTGTAATACACCAACATTGTTAACTGCTATACACAGCTAAACAAGCAAATGAAATATTAAATACTAACGCAACTGAAATGTTTATCAGGCTGTTAACAATATTATACAAATGATACCGTAATGCATGCACCCGTTTTTCCCCTTTGTGTCACGGTCTCTCCCACCGGATCCTAGCTGCCACTAGTTTTCTGTTTCGTGTCTGTCTCTGTTGTCATGTTCTGTTTCATGTACGGGGGCGTGACCTGCTCAACTTCCCAGCCACGCTGATCACCCGCACCTTACCATCATCACCAATCACATCCACCTGTATATCTTCCCCAGTCATACAACCATTCGTTGCCAGATCGTCAGCTATACTTTCCTGGTTAAGTTATCCTTCGACCTCTCTAGCCTTTTCCAGTTATTCTTATTCGAGTCTCCATTCCTGATCCAGCTGTGTTTCCTCCTTCAGTCATCATTATCACGGTCCATTCATTCGACTCTACCTTCTCCTGCCCGGAATACCAGTTGCTCCGAACCATCGAGGGTGAATATGTGTTCGGCAATCTACCTGACCCACCAACTCCGGTTCGGACAACCCGGTCAGCGGACTCCGGATCACCACAAACATTCTCCTCTGTGTAGCAATAAACTGTTTAATTGCTACCAATCTCGTCCTGTTGTCTTTGTGCCGTGCGTTTGGGTTCACCTCGTCTTCAGCCGTAACAGTACAATCTGGCCAAAACATGAACCCAGCCGACACAAATTACGCAGCCGATTCCTTGGCCGCTCGCATAGCGAGTTTAAACCTGGAGGTATGCCGCCAAGGGGCCCTCGGAGTAGAACAGGAGGAGGAGGGGTAGGAGGAGTTTTCCAGCAGCAGCCGCTCACCCACGCCACCTAGACCTCCCGCATCGCCTACCTCATCGCCTGCCTTCGGGGGTTGGCGCATACCTGGGCTTCGGCAGAGATGGACCGCGGGGGTCCCGAGGCCTCGAACTATTTAGCTTTTATTACGATGTTGCGACGGACGTTCGATCATCCAGTTCGGTGGCGAGAGGCTGCCCAGAGACTTTTGGATTTATGCCAGGTAGGTCGCAGCGATGATGGAGCTTGTGATTGATTTCCGTATCTACGCAGCAGAGAGCGGCTGGTGTGACGACGCTCTGAGAGACGTTTTTCAGCGCTCTCTGGCTGATCATCTACGGGATGAGATCGCGTTGCGGGACAAGCCGTCCGACTTAGTGGCACTCATTACTCTCGCCATGCAATTGGACAACCGCATTCGGGAACAAAGGAGGGAGAGTGTTGTTCGGACCCGTTATCTTTTCCTTCGCAGCACACGACAGTGAGACCTCCGCCGCGGATTACCGAGGTCTTTCGTGAACATCCGAGCTTTCCCGAGCCAGAGCCCATGCTGCTGGGGTGCGTTCACCTAACCTTAGAGAAATGCGACCAGCGGCGATGGACGGGCGCTTACATGTATTGTGGAAGGACGGGCCATGTCCGCCTTCACTGTCCCCTGCAGCCCGACCGGGAAACGGTCCGGCTCGGTCGTAATGGGAGTTTACCGATTGAGTTGTGTCCCTAATTATTCTATAACTCCGCTACTCTGCTCAAGGCCACCGGTCGTGGCAAGAACCGCTCCTATGCTCCCTTTCCGCCCTCGTCGGATTCCGGGGAGCAGTGACAAGAGTTTTTTGGACCGAGAGGTGGCTCAACAGCGGGGAGTAGACTTCATCCCACTCGAAGTGTCGATGGAGGTGAGTGCGCTCAACGGATTGCACCTGGACAGGATTGAGCATAAGACCGCTACCATGTCCTTGCTGCTTTCTGGTAACCATCAGGAAAAGATTTCGTTTCACCTCATTGACTCACCCCAGACTCCTGTGGTCCTGGGTCATCCCTGGCTTCGTCTTCATAACCCCAGTTTGGAGTGTGCCTCTGGTAAGATCACTGCTTGGAGTCCCTATCGCCTATTGAACTGTTTACGCTCCGCCTCAGCACCTGCGACAGTCGCCCCAACGACGGTTCCTGAGTCACCGGACCTCACATTGGTGCCCCTGGACTACCATGATTTAGGACCTGTATTCAGTAAACAACACGCACTATCTCTGCCACCAAATCGCCCTTATGATTGTGCTATTGATTTACTTCCTGGTTCCCTCTCTCCCTAGCAGCCGCCTGTTTAACCTTTCACTTCCAGAACGAGAGGCCATGGAGGGGTATATCTGGGACTCTCTTGCTGCGGGGATTATTCGTCCCTCATCTTCACTGGTAGGAGCAGGGTTTTTTTGTGTTTTCAAGAAGGACAAGTCCCTTCGCCCCTGCATTGATTATAGGGGACTCAACGACATAACGATTAAGAAGAAGTACTCGTTGCCCCTCATAGAATCTGCCTTTGATCCTCTGCGGGGAGCTACAGTTTTTACCAAACTGGACCTCCGTAACACCTACCACTTGGTCCGCATCCGAGAAGGGGACGAGTGGAAGACGGGCTTTACTACCCCATTAGGTCATTTCGAGTACCTGATGATGCCTTTTGGACTTACAAATGCTCCTGCAGTATTTCATGACGTATTGAGAGACATGCTCCATCAGTTTGTGTTCGTGTACATTGATGATATCCTGATTTTCTCCCGGTCCCTTGCAGAACACAAGCTGCATGTCCGTCAAGTACTGCAGCGTCTCTTGGAGAATCGGCTATTTGTCAAGGCGGAGAAATACGAATTCAATGTGCCACCAGTGACCTTCCTGGGATTCATTATCAGCCAGGGGAGGCTGGAGATGGATCCAGCAAAGGTAACTGCAGTATTGGCCTCCCACCAATCGCAAGCAGCTCCAACGCTTCCTGGGGTTTGCAAACTTCTACACAAGGTTCATCAGGAACTTCAGCCGCATCGCTGCACCCCTCAAAGCTCTGACCTCCGTCAAGGTGACCTTCAGATGGACCTCAGTGGCTGCTGCGGCCTTCGAGGTGTGGAAGCGACGCTTCGTCTCTGCTCTGGTTCTCACGCAGCCCGATGGCAAGCTACAATTCGTGCTGGAGGTCGACTCATCGGACACTGGGGTTGGAGCTGTAGGCCTACTGTCTCAACGCTCAGCCTCGGACGGTAAACTTCACCCTTGTGCTTTCCTCTCTCTCTCTCTCTCTCTCTCTCTCTCTCTCTCTCTCTCTCTCTCTCTCTCTCTCTCCTCTCTCTCTCTCTCTCTCTCTCTCTCTCTCTCTCTCTCTCTCTCTCTCTCTCTCTCTCTCTCTCTCTCTCTCTCTCTCTCTCTCTCTCTCTCTCTCTGCTATCTCCCCCAGAGAGGAACTACAGCGTGGGAAATTGGGAGCTCCTCGCCGTCAAGCTCGTGCTTGAGGAGTGGCGTCACTGCCTGGAGGGGGCGGAACTGCCGTTCGTGGACAGACCATAAAAATCTAAGTTATATTCACTCTGCAAAACGTCTCAACTCTCGCCTGGCAAGGTGGGCTCTATTTTTTGGTCGCTTTAAATTCTCCCTTTCCTATCGCCCAGGTTTCCGCAACACCAAGCCAGACGCATTGTCCCATTGAGCCTGGTCTCGCAGGGAATCCGTGAAATAGACTACGTGGACGCTTAACTCAAAAATCCGTGGGATTCATTACGGAGAAACACGCGCGGATTTCCGTAATTATGCGCACAGACACAAATCCCCGTTTCACCGAGCGAGTCGACCTAGTCACACAGGGATCCGTCAAATGACTATATATATCTATATATACATATATAGATATATATATCAACTATATGTCACGTGATTTCGTGCTCATGCGCACAACCGTTAATCTATTGAATGTGTCCCAGAGCACGGTTGCACCTTTTTCGTCTTCCACAGAACGGAATGTCAAACCATTCATTTTGAGTTAAGCGCCCGTGGTCGACTCACTCGTTGAAACAGGGATCTGTGTCCGTGCGCATATTACGGAAATCGGCGTGTTTCCGTAATGATCCCACGGATTTTGAGTTAAGCGTTTGTAGTCATTTCACGGATTCCTGTGAGACCAGGTTGGTCCCGTTTGCACTCCGTGGACGAGGAGTGCTCTGGTTTGGACTCCATTCTACCACCAACTTGTGTAGTGGGCTCAGTGGTCTGGAAGAGTGAGTCCTTGGTGACCCAGGCCCAGGCTCACCAGGCCGATCCGGGCACTGGCCCGCCCGGTCGGTTGTTCGTTCCGGATGCAGTCCGTTCAGACGTTTTACAGTGGGGTCACTCGTCGAGGCTGGCTTGTCATCCCAGGATCAACCGGAACCTGGCCTTTCTGAAACACCGGTTCTGGTGGCCTACCATGGACCGAGACACCCGGTCTTTCATCGCCGCATGTACCACCTGTGCGCGCAACAGAACAACCAACAAACCCCGGTCAGAACTGCTTCGTCCGCTCCCCATCCCCAGTCGTCCGTGGTCCAATGTCGCCCTGGATTTCATTACCGGTCTCCCTCCATCCAGAGGTAACACCACCATACTCACCATTATTGATCGTTTTTCGAAGGCAGCCCACTTCATCGCACTACCTGGACTTCCCTCTGCGAGAGAGACTGCAGAGCTGATGATTTCTCAGGTTTTCCGAATACACGGCATCCCTGCGGACATCGTCTCGGACCGGGGTCCCCAATTTATCTCCCAGGTGTGGCGAGCCTTCTGTTTGGCTCTGGGAACAACGGCCAGTCGCTCTTCCGGATATCATCCACAGACCAACGGCCAGGCAGAGCCAGGAACTGGAAGGCATGCTACACTGCGTCACAGCCGCTAATCCCACTTCATGGAGCCTTCATCTTCCCTGTGTTGAGTACCGTAAATCCTCTAATATTGGCCTGTATTCCATTAGCGGCCGGGTTTCTAACATTGGCCGGTCTCGCTGTCGGAGGAGGTAAATAATGGCCGGTCTCTCATACAATCCGGGGCCTATATTAGAACCAACGTTTTTTCTGGGCAGGCCTCAAAATTATACTTGTGATAGTAACATACAAGTAACACAGGGGGGGCGATGTTTGCTAACGAATCCAAACCATAGCTACGGTAGCCTGGTCATCACCTCGCTCTTGACTCGAACATGAGACTTCAGTTTTCAGCACCGGTAGGCTAACGTAACGTACGCAGTAAGGTGTCTAAACCTGTAAGTTGCCTTTTTGTTATGAATCAATAGCCTAATTATCACCATGTATGGTTAAGTGTTTACAATGCACTACTGGTATGTTTGCTACGTTTTTGTTACCATATTACTACACTGGAATTTAGCCTGAATTACCGGTATTTGTTCTGTATACCGTTATGGTAACTACTTTTTCAATAAATGAACCTAGTATTTTATAGGTTCAAATAGACACAAAATCTCGTTTTTATTAATTCCACTGGTAGTCTGTTTTGCTCGAATAGAAATAGAGGCCTGTCTCTAATTCTGGCCTCCTTCCATTAATGGCCTGGACCGCGATGCACTTGAGTGAAATAAAGGCCCGGGCCTATATTAGAGGATTTACGGTATGCACACAACACACACAGAAATTACACTACCGGAATGTCTCCCTTTCTCTGCTCCCTGGGCTACCAGCCCCCGCTGTTTCCCTCGAAGGAGGCAGAGATTGCTGTTCCTTCAGTTCGGTCCCACAGCCTACGCTGCCAACCAACATGGAACAAGGCTCGGGCTGCGCTGCTTCGGGGCTTCCACCCGCTCCCAGCGACAGGCTAATCGCCACCGGACACTGGCACCTCATTATGTCCCCGGCCAGAAGGTCTGGCTCTCAACTAAGGATCTCCAGTTGAAGGTCGTCTCTCGCAAACGCGCCCCGGTTCTATGGACCTTTTGAATTCGAGGCCATCATTAACCCTTGTGCTGTACGTCTCCGGCTCCCTCCCTCTCTCAGGTTCACCCCACATTTCATCTGTCATTGATCAAGCCTGTCTCCTCAAATCCTCTGGAGGTCGCTACGCCTGCGCCACCTCCAACGCGCATCATTGACAATCATCCGGCGGTGGATGCTGGATGTCCGTCCTAGGGGACGTGTTTTCCAGTACCTGGTGGACTGGGAGGTTCATGGACCAGAACACCGGCAATGGGTGTCACGGAATATAATACATTGATTTCGGATTTCCATAAAGCTCATCCTACTGCCAGACGTCTGCCAGGTGGCGTCCGTAGAGGGGGGGGGGGGGTTACTGTCATGGTCTCTCTCACCAGATCCTAGCTGCCACTAGTTTTCTGTTAGTCTTGTCTGTCTCTGTCATGTTCTGTCTCATGTACTGGGGCGTGGCCTGCTCAACTCCCCAGCCATGCTGATCACCCGCACCTGACCACATCACCAATCACATCCTCCTGACCTCTAGCCTTTTCCAGTTATTCTTATTCGAGTCCCCATTCCTGATCCAGCTGTTTTCCTCCTCAGTCATCATTATCACGTCCATCATTTGACTCTACTCTCCTGCCCGGAATACCAGTTCCTCCGAACCATCGAGGGTGACGGCAATCTGGTCGGCAATCTACCTGACCCACCAACTCCAGTTCGGACAACCCGGTCAGCGGACTCCGGATCACCACAAACATTCTCCTCTGTGTAACAATAAACTGTTTAATTGCTACAACCTCATCCTGTTGTCATTTGTGCCGTGCGTTTGGGTTCACCCCGTCTTGAGCCTTAACACTTTGAGTCTTTTCAATAAATGGATCAATAAATGGTGAATCGCAATGATCGTAAGCAGAGGAACGTCAGAGTCATTGAGCAGCAGCTGGAGCAGTCTAAAGAGTCCTTTATCACTCAAGTCCTTTATCACTTTAAGTGATAAGTCACCACAGTGCCTTAAAACCATCAACGTCATGTTAAGTAAAAGGAAAAACCTCAAACATGAGAAGTTAACAGAAGCGTGTACTTAGCACTCTCGAATGCCGGGACGACTCCTTGCTGCCCACCCCTCCTTCTCCAGCAAAAAATAATAACAAAAATTGGCTAAAACGCTTGAGGTGGCGTTTTGAAAACAGAAAACTTCTTTTTAGTACATGGCATAAAGATAATTATGAGCCTTTGATTGATATACAGTCATTTTTTCCCGGAGACACATTCCTGTTCCCCACTTTTATTGTAGTGAACGGAGATATCTACTTCTGGGCTCTATGAATCGGGGGACCCGTCTACCGCCCGCTTGAACAGCTGCAATACCAGGCTTGGCCGCTGAACACTGGTATGATTACGGAAGTATGCACTGTTCCTGGGGGCTTGCAATCTCCCCATCGGCATAACTGAGACTCTCCACATGCCCCGACTTATAGGCCTAATGGTTTTCACCTCTTTCGATGCTTTAATCCTCCCCTTGGAAAAAAGCGGTTAAATGGAGCAGAGAGATCGCCGTGCCTGTATAGGGTGACCAGATCCCAATTCACCAGATGTGGGACAAAGACTACGTTTGTGCGGGACAATGTGGACAGGCCCAGTTCTATGTGTATTTACGCCCCTAGGCAATTGCCTAAGGTCGCCTTTGCATTGTTTCTTGGTGGTGGGCGTGCCCTTAACCTGCGTCCGCGTCCCAGTTTCATTGACATGATCAAACAGCCTGCCCGCTCCCTGATGACAGCCCTCACTGCTGTCTCCGCACACAGCTATTTGATAAATGCCAGATTATAAAACACGCATTTCAATAACAATGCGGGGCAACGTCTCAATTTGCGGGACGTGTACAAAGTAATGGAAATGCAGACTGTTGTCCCAGATGTCCCACACAAAGCGGGACATCTGGTCACCCTATGCCTGTACCGGAGTTCCAAGTGCGGATGGTGATGTACATCGTTCGCGTCAAGAGTAGTGAAGAACTGTAGTTCACAAAGTGGCCTCACACAAAACTTAACATTATCAGACTTCTTCGCGAAAATTTTTCGTTTTCTTTGCATGAAAAATTATCATTTAAATCCACAAACAACATATATGTAATCCAGGGCATATAAAGACTGGGGCCAGAAAATAATTACTTTCTCTCCATTGATATTCCCATTCATATTTTTCGATCTCATAGGTCCCATGGGCTCTACTGGAAGGGTGTGACCTCCCCATAGCAGCTTGACGCAGGGCCTGTGTGGTAAATACTGGTTGGGGATAATTGGTGATTTCTACTTGTTGCATGGTAAATTGATGATTGAATAACACAGTCCTCAATTTCATCTCCAATTTCATTAGTCCTCACATAACAGTCCAGCAGAGGGATGTCATGCCTCCACAAATAAACATCCTATACAATAGTCGGAGCATCGAAACCTACTGCCTTCTGGTGCTGAGGAGATGCGGGGACGCCATCTTGGAATGGTGATCCGGTGGGTGTCGGATTGTCTCGGCTGCCAGATCAACTCGGGGTCCTAGATGCACAATAATGACGCACTTCCTGTTAACGCTGTCTTTTAAAAGCTCATGCGCGTTTCATTAATTCCCATGTTATTCCCAAGTATTAACGATCGCCTTTTGTTTTCTAATCTATGAATAATAATCTAATGTACAAATTATTGATGCATAAACTTTGGTTATATATAAAATAAGAATGGGTTAACTCCATTCACTGAACGGGGCGATCCACTTTATTTCCAGCGCTCCCAACACAGAGTCAAAACAACGACCCACACGCAGACACTTCCATTCTCCTCCTTCAGAATAAGAGTCCCTAAGAGGAACTGGGTTACATATGCATTCATCAATGCTTTTAGACGTGTTTCCAATGGCTTTGTTTGTGCGAAAGAACGGGCTGCGTTCAATGAAATCAAAACCAAAACGGATTGAGTCTTCTTTTTATGTCCATGATTGAGCCCCGTTTGTGCGTCGTTACGTCATCTGTGAGCGCAGGACCCCGAGTCGATCTGGCAGCCGAGTCAATCCGGTTCCCCCCACGCTCCACTCAGTGCAATCCGTTTGGCAGGAGCAATGAACTGTCAGCGCATTTAATTAATCATACCTCACTGAATACCACTGATTGTCACACATTTTTTAGTAGCTATGATAAAGGACACATGGTGTGTTTTATAATTCATAGTTGGCTTAACAGTAATAGAATATTCTTAGCCTGTATAGTACTATAAGTGACCAGACGTCTGAGATCAAAACTGGGGACATATGGTGCTTTCCAGAGCCCATCCAAAACAATGGGATGTGGGACTTATCCTACTACCTGAACTGTACTAGCTCCTACTTGGTGAAGTGGGGGTAAGTCGTTAACCCCCCAGTTCGATAGTAGCAGGTTCCACTTCAACGGTGGGATGTTCCACTTCGACAGGCATTCCAGTGCACTTTTCTTAGTTGGAGGTAGGATAAGTCCCACGACCCACTGGTTTGGATGGGCTCTGGAGCGCACCAATAATCCCAGAGAAGGGGAAAAAATAATGGCCAGCTATTTTTAAGTTGAAGAAACAATATATGATAAGGCTATATATACATATATATATCCTACATAAACAATGTATAAATACATTAGATATCTATATATCTTACCTTATAGACTGTATCTCTGACTGTTGCTGCAGCAGCAGAGTTTATTCTGTCTTGACACTTTGTATTGATATTTTGTATTTACTTTCATTGACAACATTCTTTCCTTAAATTATTATGTTTACAGTGATTGTTTTATATGTATTCTTTTATGCATGCCCCACTTCAAGATGGCGGCCGCATTTCTCACGTCCCAGCCATGGACATATTATAAAATATACATTGGTCCCAGCAGCCAAAGCTGCGTCTATGTAGCCTATAGGATGTCAATGCCTCCACTGGTCAAATGGGACACATTTTGGGCATGCCCATCCAGACTGCCCATTCTGCAGTCCGGATAAATTATTTCCTGAAACAATGAGTCGGATCCAAAATCATTTGGATGGATACAAACTGTGAGCAGTCCAGCAGAAAGGCATTCCCTATTTTATTCCATTCACTCACCCAATCACACTTATGGAGAATGTATGAAAATAACAAAAAGTGTATGCTTAGTATTGACACTTTAACCTCTATTGTATCATATCCAAAAGGGTGGAAGTATGTAACAAATTAATAATAACAAATTTTCATGGACCATTTTCAGAATTCCAAAAGGATCTAAGGGAAAGACAGTAGCAGTTTCTCTACATTCGATCAGTTATTCATCTCACCTGTTGTGCCTACACGTCTGCAGCCTAACAACTCATTAAACTAACAGTAGACCTATTTATGCCCTGGTTTCCAATCCACTCATCACCAGAACTTTGTCTTCTCTAACCAAGTTAAACTTGCTCCTGTGCATGTGTTTCAATGTGTTCCCAAGGATATTTCTAACCTTGATCTCTTGTGTCTGCAGAATCTCAAACCCTGCCTGTACCTGCCTGCCCAAACTCTGGCCACTGAGAACTTGCCTGTTCCACCTTTTTAATCAACCATGTGTGTCTTGTGTTTCGGTTCCCTAGTCTCACCATAAGAGGGCATTTGCATTCTCCGTTGAGGCAGAAATAGTAGGCCTACATGGCCAGAATTTATTTTGATGACGAGTGGCTTCAAAGATGTCGTACAGAGAATTCCTTGAAATCTTTTCAGTGTTTACTTTAAATCAAATCTGCCCTTGTCTCCGATGCTGCTTTTTCGCTAGGTATATCAATGCACTAATCACGTTATTGATAGATAGGGTCCTATGACGCAAAACGTCGAAAATATCCTACCTACCACACCAGAATGCGTTTCCACACCAGCGGACCGCTCCGCACCTAATCATACCGAGCCGAACCGCACCCGCCGTTGGAAACGCGCCATATTGGCGCCTAAGCCCCGCTTTGATTTTGTGAAAGGCTGCAATACGTTGACATTTCCAAACTTTGGTAGAATGTGGCGTTTTCTTTTCCAATAATGATTTTCCATGCTTTTTCATTGGCAACGTGGCATTTAAGGATATGCTTTTTAATGATTGGTTGTTAAACACTTATTATTTTACTGTTAATCTATATTTTACAATAGTTATAAAAGCAAAATATATTTTTGCTGTTGTAGATAGGTGCTCTCTCACTGAGAAACAGACTAACCAGAAAAATGACTAAAAGTTAACTGTTAACAGTGATAGAGATTTGCGTTTAAACTTTGACACAAACAGCACACATTCAGACAGGTAACAATTCATTTTATTATGCTAGACAGATGAAAAACTGAGCCATGATAGCAGCAATTGAAACTATTGAAATATGTACACTATCACATCACACAGAGGATACATGTTACCTTACAATGTAAACACAGGTTACACAGGGACATGTTTAATGCTAGAAAAGAATACCAAACCAACAACGCACCACGTTATTAGCCCATAGTCCCCCGCCCTTTACAGCACAGTCTGCCTGTACAGTCAGCTGGGATGGTTGGTTACCAACCATGTTGAGTCCCCCTTCATGGTTTCTATTTAAATGTTAATTAGATGGATCCATGATCCTCTAGTGTATGTTCCAAATAGACCAACCATTATTCATGATTGATGATGCAATAACTTGTCAAAATAAAAGGTTAACCAAAATCGCGAGGACATAAAGTACAACTCAGGCATATATATTTTTTGTTTCTTTTCAGATTTTTTGAAAAAAAAAAAAAAAAAAAAAAAAAAAAAAAAAAAAAGTATGTGCACATATAACGGGCCCAATTAGCATCAGTTGCTCTTCACTCGACTGACCGGCCTCAATCAGCAGCTCCATTAGTTGAGTCCTAAAAAGATATTCATAATTTTTGGACTCCGGCATATCATTTACAAAACAAATTGAAATCGAAGAAACATGAGCGCTGGTACGATAACCTTTTTTTTTGGAGGAGCGAGTACATCATAGATACGATAGCTGTTGGTGAATCTCACAGCTACCTCATCGTGAACGTGTGAATCACAAAAGCACTTGTCTCCCACTTTGTGTTTTCTTTGCATGTCGGTTTGTGTGTAAATACTGTACAGGAACACGTCACACAACACTCGGAGATGGGTAAAGTGCGCTCCGGGAGGTGGTTGCTAAGGAAACGCTTCATCCTTCATGAGCATGCGAGGGCTCTCCTGATTGTCCATGCGCCGCCGGGGCCCCATCATGCCTGTTAACACACAACCCACAGCCCTTAACACACAACCCACAGCCCTTAACGCACAACCCACAGCCCTTCTTAACGCACAACCCACAGCCCTTAACGCACAACCCACAGCCCTTAACGCACAACCCACAGCCCTTCTTAACGCACAACCCACAGCCCTTCTTAACGCACAACCCACAGCCCTTAAAACACAACCCACAGCCCTTAACGCACAACCCACAGCCCTTCTTAACGCACAACCCACAGCCCTTAACACACAACCCACAGCCCTTAACACACAACCCACAGCCCTTCTTAACGCACAACCCACAGCCCTTAACGCACAACCCACAGCCCTTCTTAACGCACAACCCACAGCCCTTAACACACAACCCACAGCCCTTCTTAACGCACAACCCACAGCCCTTCTTAACACACAACCCACAGCCCTTAACACACAACCCACAGCCCTTCTTAACGCACAACCCACAGCCCTTAACACACAACCCACAGCCCTTCTTAACGCACAACCCACAGCCCTTCTTAACGCACAACCCACAAGCCCTTCTTAACGCACAACCCACAGCCCTTCTTAACGCACAACCCACAGCCCTTCTTAACGCACAACCCACAGCCCTTCTTAACGCACAACCCACAAGCCCTTCTTAACGCACAACCCACAGCCCTTCTTAACGCACAACCCACAGCCCTTCTTAACACACAATACATATTCCTCAACATCTGTGTGCGTTCGATCAACTATGAACCAACAGGAAGGGGTGGCAGGGCAGTGCTTTCTTATGAACATAAACCTACCACTTTTATGCTTGAAGGATTTAGATCTTCTTGGAGAGTTTGGATTCTGAGACATGTCAAAAAAACAAAAGTTAGGTTAAATTTGACATTTTGGGACATGGAAAAAAAAAAACACATTTATGGGGTGGGGGGGGGGGGATTCTCAATATATTATTGAGAATAATATATCCATCCAAATCTTTTACTTTTCCATTTAAACTTATTCGACAGAATATCTTAAATTGTGAGGTAGCTTTTTACCCGGGTGACTTAGAAATCTTTTTATACTGCCTTCCCCACAAAAAAAAAATACTAATATAATAGAAATGATACAACAGAAAAAAACACAGTCCTCTAAAGCAAGAATGTCCCCTCAAAAGGTCCTGGTTGGTTTAGTCAGTACAACAATGGGGCTTCCCTTTCTCAAACCACTTTTCTAATTGAAATGTTCTGATGCCACTAAAAACCGCATGCTATGCATTTGAGCAGATGGAAAGCTTGACAAAAACCTTATCGCCCATGATACTATTGGAAAAAGAGAAATTAAAATCAATAGAACGTGTTATCATGCATGCTAAGCACCATAGACATAAAAAAAAAAGCTACTGTTCATCTTTTTCGTCAATATTAAACTTACCTTATCCGATTTCCTTTTCTTTGCTGCAAGACCCAAACAAAAACATGGTTTTAGATTCCAATGATGACTATTTTGTAATCAAACCACTGTTTTTATTTGTTTTCCTCCTAGAAGTTCATATTTATCAGTATTGACTAATTCAAGCATCAACCTCATACAAAAACTCATGAACAAAAAGGGATGGGGAACAGTAAATACTTGATTTAATTTCTCAATTAAAATCGTCCAGAAAAACGTCCTACTTCACCTTTCTTTTCGGCCCCGTAAGACCAGTCATTGTCGTTGACGTCGTCGTTGTCCTCTTGGTCGCTTTCTGACTTGTTATTGGTGGTGTTCCCGGTGACTATCCTACAAAGAAGGAGGACTCTTTACTACTTTGCCCATTTAGGCATTTAGCATTTGCTTTTCATTAAGTAAGATGTAGGGATTATGGTTATATTTTTCTACTAGTTTAGGTTAGCATCTGATACCTCTGGCCTATCGGTGCCTGATATGGATCCCTCTGATGTCCCTCCCTCCTCAACCTTTCCTTAGTGGGATGCTGAGGCAATATCCTTGGATTTACGGGCTTATAAGAAATGCCTGGAAAGCCCTTTGGAGACTAACTGAGTGAAGAGCTATGCAAATCCAGTTGTCTGGATTTGAAGAAACACTTATTCTGCAGTCTAGCTTACCTGATACCCTTATATTTAATAAATATTATTGAGCAGGTATGGGTTACGAGCATTGAGCTCCAGGGTGCGTTCAGGGGGGGTCGAGGACATGGGGTATTGAACCCAGAACCACCTCAGCAGGGGCTTATACCCAGAGCATCTCAGTGACTTTAGATAGAGGTCGGAGCAGTGCACTGCATTTGTCATTGGCAGTTTGTTTGGCTGTTGCTGTGGCAACAAAACCATAAGGAAGTGGTAAAATAGTAACGCCCGCCTCTTGCTTGATATCATTGGCTGCCTGGGCCGAGTCATTGACGAGCGGTGATACTCTGTGCCTTGCGCTGAAAGTTGAGAATATCCGCGTGTCTTAAATACTATAAAAGCGCAAAGCGCAGCGCAAAAGAGGAGGCCGCGGCAGGCCCGCCGTGTGATGGCCGCCTGAGGATGGCAGTGCATCAGGGTCAGGGACCATCCCGGGGCGTACCTGCGGTTGGCGATGCGGCTGCTGTTGCGGCCCATGCCCAGGCACTTTTCCAGGTGCGGGGCGAAGCGCGAGGCGGCGATGCTACGACTGCAGTTGGGACAAACGCACTCCTTGTTCTTCCATTGGTTGTACACCTGTCCAAACACATCCACTCCAGGCTGGTCCACGATTTCTGCACATTTATAACACAAACAACGGTTATTTTCCTGTTTGGGATGAATAAAGTATATTTCAGCTCATCAAGTTCAAATGCACTTTCAGCACTATTTGCTATTTCGTAATTGCCTCGCATCCAAAGTGTATCATGAAGTAAGATACCAGTAATAACTGTACTGTGGACATTGGGGATCGAACACTCTAGCCACTACACTATGAAATATATTAGAGGTTGCTGTATTGAGCCAATAAATAGTGCATCAAAAAAGCTAATCCAAATGAAAAGTTGTTCTATATTTTTGCTTGAAAGGCTTCACTGCTCTCTGAGCTTGCCACAATCCAGGGAGCGCAATACATTTGATTAGAACCAATAACATGCATAGACCGGTCTTTAATGTGCAATTAAAATAGCACATTGTCCATCTACAAGTCCTACCCCTCAACGATACAGGACTATACAACCTAAATAGCGAAGTTTACCTTTTAAAGGTTGCATAAGCGATTCTAGGCCGAAACTAAATGATGACATTCATCTGATCTTTCCTCACGATCCGCTAGCTGCCCGCCCCATAAGCAGGCCGTCAAAAAAATGTGTCTCTGTATGTAGCCTAGTTCGAGATCATACACAAAAACAAATGGTACTACCAACCACTCAAAAACCAAAATAAATAGTACTCCAACCAATCACAGACAAAGGGTGGGTGTTGTTGGGTTTTGTGCTGCGTTCATCATTGTTTTTACTGGATGCATGTTCCACGGAAGGGAGGGGAGATCTGGCTCTGTTTGTTTGTGATCTCGCTTCAAACAACAGAAGTGACCCAACATCGCTAATTAACAAGCGATGTTTGTTAATCTTTTTTCATTCATAATTTAATAAAAAGCAAACCAGATACATTTGTTCAAAAATCGACCAGGGCCCAAATCCCCCCGACCCTCTACTTTTGGTAAGTACTCCAGATACCTCAAACAATGAATGGTAATCATCCCTCTCTCATTATGGCTAGTGATGCTAGTTTGTTGAGATGGCAATGTTGAGAATACTTTGCAGAGCCCTTTCTTTGGTTGGCAATTGCTCTGCCAGGCAGGAACGAGAGATTTTACAGAGAAGTCCTGAGAGACAGCTTGAGCATGCCCGATTGCTGATCAATCTGTTTTCTTTCCTTTTCCGTCCACCATTTTTGTTAATCTATTTATTAAAAAGCACACCAGATGAATACATTTAGTTGTGCAAAATTCCACAAAATTGACCAGGCCCCAAATCCCCCTACTTTACGTAAGGACTCCAGGATGTCCCTGACCATCTACTTTAGGTAAGGACTCCAAACCACCTCCTTTAGGTAAGGACTCCAGGCTCCCTCTGACCCCCAACTTTAGGTAAGGATCCCAGGCTAAACCCCAAATGTTGGCATATTCTACTTGCATCGTTGGTGTGGTTTTGGGATGGATTGTACAAAATGCCAGGCCAGATTTGTTGTTCCAGTCCAGCAGAGATGTACAGCATGACTAGAAGCACGACCCAGTGTGCATTGCAGTTTTAAAGATATAACACATTGTTGTTGTGCTTACCAAAGTCCCTCATACTTTCTTGGTCCGTGTCATCCAGGAAGAAATAGCCCTGTTTAACGGCTCGGTGGACCTCAAAGCAGAGGCCCAGGCACGCATCCTCCACCAGATCAGACAGGATGTCTTGCGCTAGGCCCTGCCACCCAACAAAACACACATCGGTGACAACATTCAGAAGCTATGGGCCACCATTGCGTTGTATAGCTTGGCCCATAGTGTTGATGAGACATTAAACGTGCTATACGTAAGTGTAACCTGGGACACAATCTACCACCACACACTTTACCTCCAGCTTGCTGTTGTCCAGGCTGGACATTGAAACCTCTTCCATTTTCATTTGCCAGAATTACAAGATGTGCCGACACTGCTGTGTTCATGCTGTAGTAAAGCAGGATGGGCCAGGAGGGGCTGTGATGAGGGACACATGGTACAGACACAATAAGGCCTGGGCCAAGAGGGGCCGTGATGAGAGACACACTGTACAGACAGAATAAGGCCTGGGTCAGGAGGGCCCGTAATGGGAGACACACGGTACAGACACAATAAGGCCTGGGCCAGGAGGGGCTGTGACGGGAGACACACGGTACAGACACATTAAGACCTGGGCCAGGAGGGACTACTACAGACACACGGTACAGACACAATAAGGCCTGGGCAAGGAGTGGCTTTGATGGAGGACAGACACACGGACAAAACAGGACAAAACAGTAGAGATAAACGAGTGTGTCGGGCGTCTGTCTTGTGTCCGTGATGTAGGCTACTTACAAGTACTCGGTCAACAGCCAGGGACGAGGGTCGATTCCCGACCCAGCCGCTTATAACCTAGCAGTAGGAAAACAGGTCATAACCTAGCTGTCGGAGAACCATTCATAACCTAGCAGTAGGAGAACCAGTCATAACCTAGCAGTAGGAGAACCAGTCATAACCTAGCAGTAGGAGAACCAGTCATAACGTAGCAGTAGGAGAACAAGTCATTTAAGCGGCCCCGCCGGGGGACCAGACCCATTGATCGGACCCCCGCCGGGGGACCAGACCCAGGGTGTAGCTTAGCCCGGCTAAACACAACAAAGAGCTCGGCTGGGAGGATGATGGATGGACTAAAATAGCAATGTGTCGATTTGAAAACGTCTATTCACTCTTAGGGTGAATGCAGCGGATCACAGAGTGTTTAAACACCGCGTCTCCCTAAGACCGACTACTGCACTGCGGCGGTACATTACCGAGTCTACCATCCGTCACAAAGACAAATATTATTTCACAAATACCGATTTATGAGTGATGTAGTGTGAAGAAATACATAATCGAAGGCTGTTAATTGTGTTTATTTACCTCATTCGGTCGGCATCCATCTTTACACCGGACCAGGCAGGAGCAATCGATCGCTGAACGAGTCTCACCGGATAATGCTGTACTGCTGCTGAACCACCAGGGTCCTCCACCCTACACCACCTCACATCATCTACCAGGGTCCTCCACCACTCTACACCACCTATACCAGGGTTCTCCGCTCCACCTGACATCACCTTATATCTACTAGGGTCCTCCACCCTACACCACCTCTACTAGCATCCTCCAACCCGACACCACCTCATATATCATCTCACACCTAAATTGTTTGAATGCATATTTGTTCCCAGCAAGACAAGAAACAGAAAACACAAAACGTAAATCAATCTTTAATATCATACAATCCTTTGACATTTAGGGGGATCGCAAATTGGCTGGCATACGGTCAATTTATGTATGTATGTACACCTAATCAATTCTATGGTTGGATGTAGGATTTTCTCTTTACAATCCAAACTAAAAAGTCTTCACTTAATTGAACTGCACACATATTCACATTAGCTGATTACTTATTTTCACATCCTGAAAATCATCAGCATTATCTTTCCAAATAATCAACATTTGGAGCAAGGCCCCAGAGTGGTGGAGGTGAGATGATACCGCTGGGAGATGGGGAGGTGAGAGTGAGCAGGCCAACATGTGACGTAGTGGGGGTGAGATGATACCACGGGTAGGCGAGAGTGAGCAGGCCAACATGTGATGTGCCGGAGGTGAGATGATGCCACTTGGAGGTGGGACTGGGCGGGCGAACATGCGAGGGCCTTTCGGTTCTCCTGGCCCCGGCGACCGTCGGGCATTGGTCGCTGTGGTTCAATAGTCTCAGTCTTTATCAGAGTCTGAACCTGACCCGTTGCTGAACTCGACAGGGAGGCACGCTGACTTTGCAAACTTCTCATGCGTCCAGAGCGCCTCTTCATCTTCCTCCTCCTCTTCCTCCTCCTCCTCCTCCTCCTCCTCATCATCGCCCTAGAGTGAATAAATTAATAACAGGAGCAGACTACCATTGGAAAACAATGCAAACCCAAAACATTGCAGTTTTTCATTACAAATAAAACCTCTTCCCATTTGTACCTCAGGAGGGATGTCTGTGTGGCAGTCCAGATAGTCTTCATCCTCAGAGTCCTACATGTGTTCAACAAACATCACACACACATCAGACATCACTTCAGGCATCACACACACACATATGTCAGACGTTACACACACACACAGCAGACATCAGTTCAGACATCACACACACATATCAGACATAACACGCACGCCTGACTTGAGCAGAAACGAGTATTATTACGTTAACGTGGGTTTGTACATTTTGGAAATCCCACGGCACATATTCTGGTAGTTCTTGGAAATTTGCTGAATGGGTAGAACTAGTTCACCCAAATCATCATCTCCTGGGACTTACTGCCACACTATCCACCATTGCAACGGCTTTGGCAACAACGTACCCCCCACAGATACCGCCAACCAATCCCTGCACCAAGCTGTGGCCCATCGGGCCCAAGCTTCAAAAAAATCTAACAATTTTTTATTTGAAATAGTGATATTGATAGGAGAGGATATTACTGTGTGCATCATTCGCTTTGTCTCTGCAATGCTATAACGTTGAATGCAATGTTAACCAGGATGATATGGATGTACGATGAGGTGGTGTAGAAGTGGTGTAGCCGTGTTCTAGGTGTATTGTAGAAGTGGTGTAGAGTGGTGTAGAAGTGCTGCTGGTCATGTTTACTGACGGAGGCCATTTGTCGTTCCTTCTTTGCAGGCTTTTCCAGGTCCAAGGTAACGTATTCCATGTTCTGCCAATAAACATACAATTTGAAGATCCTTTTGTTAGAATGATATACTAAGTGTCCGATAATAGCATAAATAAATGTCAAATGTTCTTGATTCTTGGCAGATAGTTAGACATACGTACTCTTGGTTTTTGGTTCAAATAGTCGGCCTGGGTCTCTGGTGATGAATTCTAAAAAGAAGAACAATTTAATTAGCGGATAGCATAGAGGAGGCTTTACCTGCTGGGGATATGCATGTTAAGATAGAATGAGAGAGAAGAGGGGATCCAAAGACACTTTGAAGAAAGCACGAGAGGGGGTGGAACAACTAGAGAAAGAGAGTTAAATGAAGGATAAGGGAGCAGGCGAATAGGGAGATTTGGACGGACCAGGAAAGGAGAGAGAAAAAGACGGACAACTTTTAAGTTTCTTATTTCTTATTTAAGTTTCTTTCTTACACGTGCTTTTGCAATGTAAAGGTACACTACCCCTGCGAATGAAGCACTTAGTATTTGATTGGGTAAAAGAGGAGAGAGAGGGGAGGAGAGAGAAAGGGAAGAGTCTCGTACTCTGAACCAATCCTGAAGGTCCAAGGTGTATCTGTGGAACCGGGTTTCGGCCTCCTTACAGAAGGGAGCCTTCTGCTCCGTGGAGAGGGTCGTCCACTTCGAGTTGATCCACGAGAACTTTTCTTTGTGGTTGCGGAAGTCCCCCGTCAGGCAGCGCATCTTCTGACTGCAAAACACTGATGCCCCAGAACTGTGGAACCACACACACACACACACAATTCTAGATAAAAAGATAAACGGGTTGGTCCGACAGGTTAAAGGTTGGTTTGGACACACAGCGTCTACTGCCTCTATGAGGGTGTGAACGTTGCAGATGGAAAATACACACCATCCACACCAAGAATTTCCAGCAGTGTTTCCCCTATCGCAGAACACAATTTTTTTGCTCTCGCCTTTGCGCTTCATTTGCGCTAAATCCAGGTAAATTAAAAACAAAGCATATATACGGGAAAAGAGGAAAGAGACGGAAGTGCTTCGTCTTATCTTTAGAAACTAATACTATTTTGACCAGTGGACGCTTTATATCCAGGTTGATTCACCTGTGAGAAAAGCATATAATCCAGAAAAGTTTATTGTAACAACAAGCACCTGCTAGATGTCAATAAGGAAGCAAGGAATTCGGATCTCGGATTCAGGATAACCATTTACAGCAAGGAATACAGTGTCAACACCCGAGCATTGCACAGTAACATCACAGCAAACGCAATCATGTGATAGGAACACACAAGGTCACGATTAAACGTGTAGTGATGCAAGTACATTTTGGAAAATGTAGACGGTCAAAGTGTGACTAAACTCCCTGTTTCAGCTTGAGGGGGGCAAAAGTAGCTCAGGAGGTAGAGCGGGGTGACTGGTCAGCGGAAGATTGTTAGTGTGATCCCCGGCTCCTCCGAGCTGAGTGTCACCTCACCCTCACTGCTCCTGATTTGCTGGCTGTGCCCTGCTTGGTTGACTCCTCAAAATCGAAAAAAAACCTGTACCATCGGAGGAGGAGCCTTATTATGAGGGATGTTGTACTGCATATGAAGTGTCCGAGTAGCTAAAACTTCACTCGGACGCCAACATCAGAATCAACTGCGGCCCAAAACAAGCTCCACACATCCACAAACACCTTGGTCATGACTTCGAAGCTTTTACCAACCGCTGCCTGTAACCAAATGCAGTGAACCCTTCACATAGTGTTTTGTGGAGACGTTTCTTGTGCGGTAAAATCCATGTAGCCACCTATAGACTATATTCCCCAGCTGTGTGTCCTCGTGTCTCATGGAGCAGACTCCCTACAGTCCTCAGTTCTGAAGTTGTAAACTCACCAGGATGGCTTCTTGGGCTCTCCATCAAACAGGAGCGGTTTGATTTTTGAGTACTTCTGGACGAAAAAACAAAGACAGAAGATTGTTACGAAGCAGTTAGTACACATTGTGTCCTTCCAAATGGAGTCAGGCCGTCCTATCCTGCTGCAGTTAAGAAAGTTGAATTAAATAATTCGATAATTATTTGATAAAGATTAATTGAATGATTGATGCGGGTCCCGCTGTGACTGAGTTATTATAATTGATTTAAAGCTCACAAACGGCATTCAGTTCGACAACTCCCGCTCATGCAACTATCAATCAATGGTAGCATATACTTTTCTTTCGGTATTGATTGGGATACATTCAAAGAGTTTTGCAAACAAGGGAACAAAAATCCACATTTAAAATATAAAACAGTCTAGGTTTAACAAAGCCTCGTTCTGCCTCACATTGAACTATGTTGACATGTGGTTAGATGAGTGCAGTAGCTTGGCTACGTAACATTTAGAGACATCATTATTTAGAAATTTGCCTCATCTTCCAGTACAGGGCTGGAGCCGCCTGTTCTAGGTAAAGGACCAGTATAGGACTAGCCACAGACTGGGGATATTGGACCATTATAGGACTATACTGGGAACAGGACCATTATAATACTAGCCACAGACTGGGAGAGTGAAGCCCAGTGAGATGCAGCCTGGTCATCCTATAACAGATCAATGAAACAGGGATCATGTTTATGGTTAAGTGTAGCGTACCATTGTGGAGAGTTGTGCGATTTAGAGGACGGAAGGAGGAATAAAGTTACTAGGTATGAATGAATTGTCACTGAGACAATTCATTCATACAAGTTGCATACATTCATACAACGGTATGAATGACTTCAGCGACTGAATTGTCTCAGTGACTGAACGACAACACGTCGTGCCCACAATAGTTTTTGGGTCACGTGATCCGCACCTGTAATCTCTAGTTGCCGAACATAAAGTGCTGCGCCTCCAAGCAGCTTGTCTCTCCTGTCAAAAGGGCCAGCAGGCCTGTGTGAGTGAGTTATAATCTTGTTTATAGCCCAGCACTAGAAATAATACAATGTAGGTAAAATATGTCAATATATCTTCCAAAACTTTTTTTCTGCAATTATTTATTGATGCACTTTATTACCTGTTTAATTGCATTCCTAATTTGACTTCATGTGTGTTGCCTGTCTGCACTGTACGGTGTGCAGTGTACGGTTAAATCATCTGTACAGTCCTTTGGTACAAACCTGGTGCTTTATAAATAAACTTTAACTTAACTCATAAACAATACCATCAAATACAAATACAAAAACATCATTCATTCAGATGGAAGCTTAAGGTTTTACGGCCTGCAGTGTACTGGGGAATTCTTTGAATGCGTCTTCGATGTTTCTGACCTTAGCGGTTCGGAAAAGCATTTCCAGGTCCTCCTTCAAAATCTCCTTCTGCTCTTTGGTCAAATTCTGAAAAACAAACCCACAACCCATTAGCCCATGGGCACATGGACCCCCTGAACAACAAACAAACAACCCTTTAGCCCATGGGCACATGGACCCCCTGAACAACAAACAAACAACCCATTAGCCCATGGGCACATGGGAACATGGACCAGAGGGTACTCACAGATAAGAAGGCACTCAGAGTCGCTCCATAACGTTGTTTCAGCTGAAAGACAGAGGCACTGACATTTAGGATAAGATGTGACAGTAAACAATCAATGCAGGCATACATGAAGGTGAACACATACACCGTCAGCAATGAGCTAGTCCTTCACATCTCCACCCTGGATTATGGATGGCGTGTCAATCAAGTTGTATGTTACATAAGCAGGGTTTCCCACAGATAATGTGTTTGTTAAGGTGGTGGGGTTTGCCGTCAGACCGGGGGTGGGGGGGCCCGATTGGGCGATAAGACTACAGGCTCTGCCCTAACCCCTGATCAATGTGTGCGTGTGCAGACCCCGTTGGCGCGCGTGTTGTATCCGTCCCGCTCCGCCTGCCTCAGGGCCCTCCAGCGCAGGCTGCTGGCTTTGAGGTGGTCCCTGGGGGCCATGGGCCCCGACGCCACCCGCTGCTCCGCCACGAACAACTGGAACCCGTTGCTACGGACACACACACACACACACACACACACACACATAAACACACACACACACACACACAATGAAGCCAACCCAGTCAGTTTCTCACTCGTACAGTTGGGAGATGATTAGCGATGCCAATGCATTGTCAATGGGCCTAGTTCTAACTGTACTTCTAACATATAGCATTAACATAATGCATGTAAGAATAAATTACAAACGAGCAATGTATCAAGTCAACGGGGTAGAATGGGATACCGGTGCGGACCACCGCTCAGCTAGAGGTTAAACGGAGAACAACACCATGTGATCTGCTGAGGTGTCAGGCCTTACACTGGGGGCTGGTTGGGCAGCTCTACAATGCCCCTCTTTCTGCTCGGCCCCGATGAAGCGGGTGAAGTCTCCTGCATCAAACAAGGGAGATCACACTTACAAACATACCGGACCAAAAGTCCCACCGCAGGATTAGAACCAGCCATCAGTCACGCAGGAGCAGGTACAGCCGACCTCCTCATGACCCCTGGGGTCACCAGGTACAGCCGACCTCCTCATGACCCCTGGGGTCACCAGGTACAGCCGACCTCATGACCCCTGGGGTCACCAGGTACAGCCGACCTCCTAATGACCCCTGGGGTCACCAGGTACAGCCGACCTCCTCATGACCCCTGGGGTCACCAGGTACGGCCGACCTCATGACCCCTGGGGTCCCCTGAAGCCAGGGGATACATAGAGGTGACATTATCTCGACCAAGGGGTGAAGTCGGTGTGACTCACAGCGTCCGGGTCACCCTGCTCCTCTAGCCTCCTCTTCAGTGTAGAGTACTGCCCCGTGCTGCTCATGGGCTGGAAGGGTTTACTGTAATGCTGCCTGAAGGGAGCACATAGGCACTCAACAGTTCAGTGGGGAAGGACTTGACACCGCACCGCATGGCTCTGATGCTTGGAGAAACAAGGTCATTACATTAACCGCCCTTTCATAATATTCACGTGCCCAGGACCAGGAGGGATTCCCTCTCCCTACCGGAGTCTGATCATGTCCTTGTCGTACTGTTCCCGGGAGAGGTTGTATTTCTTCACATATTTCACCTGCAAATGGATAACAGATTTAAAAGGGTTGAAGCGACCAGTTATAGAATCTAAACTCTTTGTGTGCCCCTCAAACTCTTTGTGTGCCCCTTAAACTCTTTGCACCTAATCTATTGGTTTTAAGAGCAGTACAGTGCTACTTTGGAAGAAAAGTCATCTTAGAAGCCTGGATTCACCGGTCAACATTATTTTGGCCGATATATCGATACAGTTTTGTTCATAGGGATCTCATCTATGACTACACACCTTGACACGGGCTGGGAGCTTCTTGTAGCTGGCGCTCAGTCGGGCGATCAGCTGCTTGTGCTCCAGATCGGGGTGCTGCTTCTTATACAGCTCCAGGTGCTCCTTCAGGTACAGAATGTGGGCCAGCGGGGGCCTCTTCGGGAGCTCGGGGTGGATCTGTGGGACGTTCGCAAGTAAACATGGAAAACTGAAATCACAATTCCTGGTTGGATTTTGTATTCCCACGAAAACCATTTTGGCAAGCTGCTTCTGTCCTCTGATGAGCTCTGTGGGTCAGACAGCCACAGGTGCAATAACCTGGGACTCGGGGCAAATAGGTTAGAATCAGTGTTTCCGGAGGACGGCATCATTTCAGCTGAAATTAGGTCATTTCTGGCAAGAAATACAGAATATTTGCAAGTAAAAGTTAAAAGTAAAAGTTAATTGCTCTTTGAAAGAGTTGACTTGCATTATTATGCTATTATGTTATTATATCAGTAGCATTAAATGTGCCTTAACTGACAATACCACAGACCACCTATGCAATCTGGAAGATCCCTCTGTATCGCCATTGCAAACCACTTTCATGACTGTCATATCTGACCTGTTGCTTCATGGGCCTGAATGGATCACTGATGGCCCCTTCAGCCTCCTCTAGGAGGTCTGTCAACGTTCGTTGCTTGCGCATCTGAAAAACAACAACAAAAAAAAATCACTGACACCATCAGGACAGATTTCATGAGGAACGTTATCTTTACCTTCATTACAACCCCATGTCTAGAGTAAGCCTGAAAAACACCCCTCTGAGATGTGCTGTCAGGGGCCCCAGTCACCGTCCCCTTGACCGACTCAAAGTGTCTCTGACCTTCTGGAACATCTGCTTCCACTTGGCTTGACATTCTTCAGGCGAGTGTTGGGAGAAAGTGATCTTCTTCCAGTCTAGAACCTTCTGCGTCCGGGAATACCCCCAGTCCTTCTTAATGTCCGGGATGCTGGTCTTGATGCGACCCAGCAGACGTCTGAGGTCAACCTGTGTCCAACCTGCAAACCCGATGTAAGAAGAGTCATTATCAACACATACAAGGATGGGGAGAGCAGCAGGCTCAACAAGCTGGTGAGGAAGGCCAGCTCTGTTGTAGGGCTAGAGCTGGACAGTCTGGAGGTAGCGGTGGAGAGGAGGTATATATATATGCATATATATATATATACACACACACACACACACACATATATATATATACACACTTGGTCACTGAGCCCCTTCTCTTTGCTTACAATTGCAAATACACTTTAATATAAAGTATACAAAGTACTGGTGCTTTATAATAACTTTATAATTGATATTGTTTATACAGTCTTTTGTCTGCCATGTTTGTCTTTAATTTAGCGTCTATTATTGTTTTCATTAGTAGGGTTAGAGTTAGTTTTCTACTTCTGCTTGGCTGTTGCAACGAAAGAATTCCCCTTCAGGGGGTTAATAAAGTTGTTATCCATCTATCTATACTGGACATGCAGAGACAACATCTCCTGTAAATGCTAAATACTGTCAGTTCTATATCAGGCACTCAATGGGTTGAATGTAATCATTCGTATAATGCAATGTCAATATGGGTTCTTCGACTGTTATCATTCCTATTCACAGACCTGCTTCTCTGGTCTCCATTTCTCTGTTTAGTCTCCTGAGCTTCTCTCAGATAGTTAGTACTTCAATTATTTTCAATCAAAAAAAACCAAACCACTGCAGAAGTTAACTGGTGTAACCGAATATACCAGTTGTAGATTTTAAATCTGACGATATGTTGTTTCCGTGCTACCTATGTTAACGTGCATGTGCAGCTGGGCTGCTTCTTCCTCGTGACTTACCTCTGACTAGGATCAGCTCTAGTGGGCTGTAGCGCCCCCAGTGGGACACATATGGAGTTAGAATCATGCCAAAACCCCCCACACATACAAAACGTGTTTTACTCACGCACAATGATCCACACAACACGTGTTTTACTCACGCACAATGATTCACACACACACACACACACACACACACACACACACACACACACACACACACACACACACACACACACACACACACACACACACACACACACACACACACACACACACACACACACACAAACACACCCAGAAACATATTTATTCAAGTAGGCCTACAAACTAAAATCTTTCAAGTACAAACTAAAATATTTCAAGTACAAAAAAAAATCCTTCAAGTAGGCCTACAAAACAATTCTACAAGTACGGAACTAAAAGTTGCGCGTACAAAACAATTCTACAAGTACGGAACTAAAAGTTGCGCGTGGATCTGAATGCATTTGTGCGTGGATCAGCAAGGCAGAAAATTAGTGCCAAAAGTCACGTGACATTTGGCACTAATTTTCCTTGATTTTGCTTGTAGCCTAATTCCGATTCACTTACCCATGGTCAGAGAGCGATTGAGAAAGCAGAGTAGGCCTACCAACAGTCCATTTAGCATTTAGTTTCCAGGCAACTTCTTCTGATGAGGCCGGAGCTGACCACACAACTATGATACTTTTAGAACTAAGCCATACACAAAGTATCACATATATTAAAGAATAACAAATGAATGTTGGATGAATGAAATAGTATTTTTTTTATTAAACAATGGGTGAGACAACAAGAATGTGTGTGTGTCTTGAAAAACAAGAACAAAGTGAAGGAACAGGGATGAATATTGAGTGTTAACAAGAGAGGAATACAATGGGGAAAGGAGACAATTAAAAAAGCAACACAAGAAAAACGGACCACTGGTTATAAAACCCTCCAGCAAATGCAGATTCCACTGCCTAACATCTGCACGCTGCAAAGGAGGATGCGCCATGTAAAGCTGAACCCAGTGTTTGAGATGCTGATTGTTTAGAAAAAAAATCCTCTCCACAGATATATCAGGCTGAGGTTTGTGGTACAAAAAACAAGTGGGAACAAGGACTAAGAACAACGAAGCAAACATACAGTAAGTGAACAAGAACAGCAAAGTAGAGCCAGGGGCTATCAATAAATAAAACAATGTTAGTCATGTGTAGAACAAGAACAACAAATGTGTAAACAGGTGTGTGTGTATATCTAACTTGTAAAACAAGAACAAAGTGAAGGAACAGGGAGGAATATTATAAGTTATTAATAAACCAAGAAAATACTCCACATACATCAGGCTGAGGTTAGGGATAGTAAAGTGCATCAGGTGGAAAGGAAGAACAACAATCGCAGCAGTCGCCGCCGCCACCAGCAGTCGCCACCACCAACAGCATCGCCACCACGAGCAGCAGAAGGCAACACCACCATCCTTCACCACCACCAGCCAGCTCAAGCAGCCATTGCCTGCTGCAGTGAGTAGGCCTAACCCCTGACTGCAGCCCGCAGATCGAGGAGGGGCTTAAAATCTTCCCTAAATGTGGGCTGGTCTAAACGTTTAAGCAGAGGTAAGTTGCCGTTCTCTGACTACCTTGAACCCGCGAAAGCAACCCGGTTTCGAAACGAATAAAGACCAACTTTGATATTGTATATTATAAACTAATGTATGGATAGACCAACAAGTTGATCATTAAAATATTCACGCAAGTAACATTCATAGGCCTCATGAATATGCCATGAGGTCGTTTGAATAATAGCATTTAGGCAGTTTCTTTTCAGCTTCTTTTTTTTAACCCTTTCGTGCATGGCGTCCACATATGAGGACAATTAAATAAACTATTTATCTTTCTTTTGAGACGGGCAGTTCTGTTTAAGCCCGTTATGAAAACTTTTATTTGAAGTTCCAACCTCTTCCTTATTCAGTTCAAGCTTTGTTCCAAGCGTTTATGCATGCTTTTCAATCAAAAGTTGATTGAAGTTGAGTTACTTTTATTTACTTGGCTTATTATTTGTACAGACACGTTGCTCACGGCCTCTCTTCTGGCCCCTGGAGAGAGCTTGGTGTGAATGATGTCAAGGTGAGACATTACATAATAGCATTTGCTAACTTTTTACTATTTTCTTGTCATACTTTTATTAAAATACATTGTTCACACCTCAGGGTCTAACAAAGCAAGGGTGCTCCAACAACTGTGGCGTGTTTGTTTTGATGGTAAGACCAAATCAGTATGTTATAGTTATAGCATTGCTGTTGTCTGTAAAAATGTTTGCTTGCTACATTAAAACCACAATAATTTGTATTGAAAAAAATATCCTTGGGAATATGCCTGACATTATATTAACCAGTACCTCTTGAGTTACAGTACACTCTGTACATTGTAATGGGGGCCAATTGTGATTTCAGAGAGGTATGTGTAAATTGTGACGCATTATGCTTAGTGTACAAGGTGTTATTTTTTTTTTACAACATATTAACATCTTCTTGCATTTCCTTCTTCAAAGGAAAACATGCTGCAAATTAGGAGATGGTGGTGTCTCGCTCTCCTGCAGAACTTCCCCATAGCCGTAAGTGCCCTGAATATCACACTTTTGAATCAAATCACAGAAAAAAAGTTTTACTCACTGTCAACAGACCAACATGAATGTTTTCATAGTGGATGTATGTTGTCATTAAATCACTAAGACCTAAAAAAGACCGATTGCAGGACATAAAACGGTGACGAGTGCAAGGAGGGCTACAGGTGAGAGGTCATGTGATTAATTAGTCTTGTAGTCAACTACTGCTAGACTAAAGCGTAATCCCTCCACTTATTTCAATTATCTGTTTTACATCTTGCATTGTTATTGTGCCTATAAGAACCACAATTTGTTTCCTTTCTAGATGCTGGGAAATTGACAGAACTGGAAACCGGGAACAGGGTTGCTTATTATGGGCCAGAAAAATACCATGATACTTGCCATTGTTAAACATGTATGGAAGCTTAAGGAATGTATTTGGCTAGGCTAAAACATTTTTTCTTTTTTCTTTACAGATCAAACATTTTTTGCCTGCGGTGAAAATAAAAATCAATGACGCAAAGTCTTCTGTCTTTGGTTTATTTGACTTGTCTAATATAATTGAGTGTACAAAATAATATGTGTCTATACTCTTATGGAAATGCTATGGTTTATATATATACATATATATATTATTTTTTTTCATGGTAAAAAAAGACAATTGACAAGTTAACGCCTCGTTTCCACATACGTATGTTTTTCGTATCCGTACTTCCGTAAATTTACGGAAGGGGTCGCTAGTGCTTTACGTACGGACATGAATTTATTTACGGACAGCCAAAACGATGGGGGAACGCATGATAATGGCCGTTTTTCGGAGACCGGTACTGTGGAATATGAGGATCGACATCTACCGAGATAAAAACAAAACCAACCAGCCAAAAACTGCCTTGTCCAGCATGATGCCCTGCGTCTCTGCCATCTCTGGCGATTGCGCCAATATAGAATAAGCGATGGCGAGCACTCTCACTCGTGTTGGTGTCATCGCAAGTAGTCTATTTAACAAAAATATAAAAATGAGCGCTAAAAATTATTGAGGGAAATCACAAGCAGTAGACTATATTATTATTAATTAGGGGTATCCATAGCCATAAATAGGGCCTATAACAAATAATACAATCAATATACAATCAAAATCCGACTGTACTTTATATTAAACTCATACAAACGAATGATCAAACCAGATATCTGACTGTTATTTATGTAAAACATATGATTATATTAAACTGATCTATAACCATTAATAACCATTTCATATCAAAATGATGAAGTAGGCCTATAGAGGATCGAAATAGAAATAGGCCTACTCACAATTTTGTCTTTCAAACTCAAAAAGCCAAGCGAGCTAGCAAAACTTTCATCCGGTTATCTCCGTAAACCGACGGGCGAAAGTTCAATTTTTTGAACGTATATTACGGACATACCGGACAGAAATTTTACGGAGGGGAGGAGTCTCGGAGGAAAAACGGACATTTCGGAGAATCACATCGGAATGAATGGACTTTCGGTCGGAGACGGTTGGATCGCATACGAGAATGTACGTATGTGGAAACGAGGCGTAAGTCATTGTGCTGTGCTGTATTGACGTTTGAGAATGTGCTGCCGGATCTCAGCCACCAGATGGCGTCCGCGGGGGTGAAAAGCATGGGTTAAACGTTTAGACCAGCCCACATTTTGGGAAAAATTAAGGCCCTCCTCGATCTGCGAGCCGCAGTCAGGGGCACTTGGCTGCAGCAGCGGTGTTTGCCGGCACCAGCCAGCTAAAGCCACCAGCAGCAGCAGCCACTGCCATCAGCATCCACCATCAGCCGCATACACCATCAGCAGCAGCAGCCGCCGCCACCAGCTGCAGGAGAGTGACAATAATCAGAAGACCTTGAATAGCCTGTAGGTCAATGAGTTTCCCCACACATGGCCAAATAGCTGCCAAGTTGGGGCAGAGGTGGACAGAAGCTTACATTATGAAAAAAAAGAATGACACTACTGTCTGTGTAATAACATTTGGAAGCTTGTCACTATGGCTTATATGTTTTGTGTGGAATAATTTCTATTCATGTATGTAATCCAACAGCCTTTTCAAGGTATGATATTAAACAAAAGAGCAACCTTATTATCTTCTAGCTATAGCATCAGACACACATACTCCAACACCATAGCTAACACCGTCAGGATTCCAGCAGATTAAACCCTATCATTAATCAACCATATTGATCCTAGTATCCTACATTCAATAAGTAACATAAATAAAAGTTGTCCAGAGACTTCACACTTAAACGGCTTGGTATGGAATTCTCTTCTTTTGGCAAGTTCAGTTTTGCAAAATTACTCTTACATCCTTATGCACTACCCCTGTACAGCCACTGAGTTTTAGGAAGTTTGACAGTGAAAAATTTAAATCAAGTCCAATCGATCCTGTGGAACCGGCAAGGCTCGAAAAACCTCCAGCCAATGATTTCCCCGCATCACAGCAGTGGGATTGGACAGTTAGGTACGTCAACTCAATTCCCCCTCCCCCCGCCGCATATGACCCCTTTCTTGCACATACTCAAAGCTTGTGACCCAGAGCAAGCTTATGTTTGTTGATGTTATCCTGCGGTAGCTACCTGGAGCTAGCATTACTAGCTAATCCACATTTGGGACCACTAGAGACAACCCTAACTCGCGCATGCTGTGTTCCGCGCTCGATACATGATTGCACGTCCATGATACGTTGGAATGCCGGTGGAATCAGAGTCAAGCGCTTTGGAAGGAGCAGGGGGGGTGGACCATTTGAAGTTGATTGTATTTTCAACATCTGCTGGGGTTTCGCAATCCGCATACCCAACCCTATTACCTTCTGGCTTGCATGATACCTTCCACAGCTGGCGAGTAATCGGAGCTGACTTAACTTAGCAGCAGATGACTGAAATCGGTCGGAGGTCTACCAAGATAATATATGAATAATTACGCTGTAGCCCATACAATATAGGTCAAGTCATACGCATCACATAAAGCCCTACTGATATAATATAGAGAGCTGACAATTAATAGAGTAGCCAATTTAATCCAATTTACCCCCCGGAGCGGTTACCGTCCACATGGGATGGCAAGTCGAGCTAACAACTAGCAGGCAATCTGGTTTTATCACACTGGCATTTAATCAAAAACCTTTGTCGCTCGCTGGAACCAGCAGTTGAGCCAATTTCATCAGGGGGAATAGCCAGGGCGGGCTTATTGATCATGTCAATCAAACATGGCACGGACGCCCGCAGATTAAGGGCATGCGCATGCAACAGGAAACTCAGGTCAAGAACAGCAGGATACGGAGGAGAGCGCGACCCGTACGACTAAAAGGGAAATGCACGCTACAACAAGACAGGATAACATTTAATCCCTGGCTGAAAGCAGTTCATGTGAGTCTGGTAAAGATGTGAATGTGAAGTTTGTGCACTAAGTCAGGATTTCCATTTCACTGGAGTGTGAATTTGACGTAAACAAGAGAGGTGCACAAAGAAACGGGGTTGCTCAAAGGAGGCTATTCCTCAGTCTGGCTTACGTTCCTGCTTAAAAGCCCAAAGGAAGATTAAAAACGCAGGTCCGGGTACAGCAGCTGGAACCTAGCCGTAGCGTCCAAGACGCCGACTACCTGAAGGCTCCCCAGGTCGCTCCCACCCCGAGGTGTCACCTACATGCTCGACGTAACAACCGGCCTGCCCATTGTTGTCCGCACATAACGTAGTCTTTGTCCCACTTTTGTTGGAATGGGATGCTAGCGTCACCGAGGCATATCTACTACCAGTATCTTCATGTCAAGTCGGAAGGCCCGTATGGCAACAAAAGAGGCAATTTTTATCTTGCACAATCACATTATCATCGATATGATATCTTCAATCACGGGACAAATAACGTGTTGATGTATGTATGTGTATACGCCTTACTGATTGGTAAGCTATTCTGCAGAATTCCGCTGCCATGTTACGTCAAAAATACAGCCCAATAACACCAACTGCGTCGCGACGCTTAGGTCGCACTTCGACCAGGTCATTTGTCGTCAGGGGCGCAACTTGCTTTATTCGATCTGTAACGGATGGGCAACCACTGGTTATCGATTTCTCGCTGAAACTCCTCTACTTCTTCGGGAACCACACGCCCTCTGTGGTGAAACCACCATCACAAGGCACAAAGCGCACTGAAATGTGCAGGTCTAGTAGGCGCAGGTGTTTTGCTGTGGGGACGAAATCGGCTTTGCGCCGGCGTCCGCACAACTAGCAAAGTAAGCATGCGTCGCCAATGTAGAAAGTCACATTGCCGCTGGATGCAAGCACTATTATCGGTGTGATCCTGCAGACGCACCAGGAACTCGCGAATCGAAAGCTCGAAGATCTCCAGCCGTTTCTTGCGGCCATTTGTCGAAGGCACCGCCCCTTACTTTGTCTACATTTCGGAAATCTGAGAGTCAGAAACTCGTTTCAAAGTTCCCGTCCAACGCTAAAGCCGGAAACACAGTGCACTTCTCGTTTTTTGCAGTGTCAGCATATTTGGACCGAGGGCACCGCCTCTATTGAACGGAGATATCCGTCATTTCTCAGTGCTGGGAAATTATCAGTTGGCTTACATTCTAAAAAACCACAGGGCCAAAGGACAAAGCTTTTGCATACTGTTGGGAGAGTGTCTTATGTCCGCACTTTATATCGAAGAAAATGCCCATAATTAAGCAAGCGGACGCATTGTGTTTCCAGTAAGACCCTACCGCGAGTTTTAAAAGCCAGGTGACTGTCAGCATCGGAATGATCAAGGTATTTATTTGAACTGTTCTCTATTCATCACCTGAATGCATTCTGACAGTATGGCAAATGAAGTGCTGCACTCATCAAAAACAAGCCTCATTTGAGTCTGGGCGGGCCTCTGACGAATTCTCTCTTCTGACATAGGAAATTTCCTTTCCCTATGGAGCTGACCCAGAACGTGCTCTGAGGGGAAAGGTGTGTTAACAATGGTTAAAAAATGCTATAGATCCCTATACCAAAGTGATCATAGAGACGCGTATCGGGAAAATTCTTTCAACGCACGAGAGAGACAAAAAAGCCGGGCGACAAAGTTCATTCGCGCCACACTTTCGCCGGCGCTACAGGGCGAGCGCTGATCACGGGACTTTGTGTGGCTGCGACCAATTCGCCATCAGAGTTGAAATATCTTCACTTTGACACGAATTTCGCGGGTAAGCATGCTTCCAATCAGCTATTCAACAGCCGTCCCGGCCACTGAGTGACATATGTACAGCCACATCAGCGTACTCAACTGTACAAACTCATTGCACTTGGAGTCCAGGGCTGATCCTTGCAGCATGGAGCTGAGAATGTAGATAAGTTGCGTTGCCGCGCTCCGGGCCTCTATTAGTAATAATAGTATCATATACTATTAATTGTGATCCATTTAATATCACGCCAAAACTCTGTTGAGCCTCCGCGTGGCCGGCCCGGTAGCGCACGGGAGGCTCTCGTAGGGATCAAAACACGAGAACGTCGTGGACCTTCATATTGGGATGGGTTTAACCCACCGGCGTTGCTATCCGGTTTCCGGTAACTTCGTCTGTGATCCACAGGTTTATTCGCGGATGGCCTTATCTAATCGATCTGCTCTAATCAATACTCATGCAACTGCTTTCCGTGGTCAGTACAATATTGCATGAACAGACTGCGGGTTGGGTCCTCCGAAGTGAATCTCATCGCATCTTCACAAAGGTAGAAGACATGCAATGGGTGGTTATACTTGTTGTGCACGCAAATCAACAAACTTAGCACCATCGACAGAATCATGAT